>OY747130.1:85767175-86007489 GCA_963556465.1 Berberis vulgaris | reverse complement strand
TGCATCTTTCTGACTTGGTGCTATTAGCTCTTTTTCTATATGGTTATCCTTCGGGTCAATTTCCTGTAGCACTATTTGTTGGCTATTCTCATCATTCGGCTGCTGCTCTACCTCTTGTAGGTTACTTCCTTTGGCATCATTAGAAGTGACCAAAGATTCACTTACTGGTATTGTGCCACTCGACTGCTGTGACTCCTCCACAATTGCTAGTTGCATATTAGCACTAATTAAGCCACTCAACTGTTGAGCTTCCTCCACATTGGCAAGTTGCTTATTTCCTGCAGTATTAGGCCTAGGTGCCTCACTAGTCTCTATCCGTGGTGTCTCATTATGTTCACAAGTTGCACCCTCTATAGCAATCTCTGCATGCTGAGTCTGTTTAGGTACTCTACCTGCTCGCTTACCATGAACTACTGTCCAACATTCCTCATTGTCATGCGCCGTTTGATGTTTCCTACCAGTTGGCTTCCATACTTTATACTCAGTCTTTTTTATTGGGTTATGCTTCATGCATTGCTGCTTGGAGTGTCCAAAGACAGCACATGTGCCACATTGAGTTGGAATCCATGCATACTCGACGTACACAATCCTCGTGCTCAAGTCATTTATCACCACTGGAACTTCTTTAGGCAACTGAGTTTGGACACTAATCTCAACACAGACCCTGGCGTAAGCCTTTCTGGTTCCTTCTTCTGTTGCCTTATTGAGCATGATGGGCACCCCTATAACACTTGCAATTCGTTGAATGCCCTCAGGATTCCACAAGAATAATGGTATTTTCTTGAGCGTTACCCAGACAGGTATCAAGGTGAGAGCTTCCGCTTCCTCATCCATTGTAGGAGACCACATTCGAATAATGAACAACCTACTTGCTATATGCAGGGAGCCCATCTCTAAGACTTTGTTCCTATTTCCATCATCCTTGAACTTGAATACAAAGTTCTTATCTCCATGGATACTCATCTCAAAGTTCCTGGTTCCCCAGGCTCTTATTAGTGTTTCCTTCACAAAACTGTACCCTAGTTTCTTCCCCACAAACCTTCCTACTATGAGCTTTTCACATTCAACGATTTTACGAGCAAACTCTGATGTATGAATCTTGACAACCTTCTTGCCATTTACGACCGTAGGTGGCTCATATTTAAGCTTGGTCAATCCAACATATCGACCTTGCTTTAGTTTTGAAGCCCAAGTTCCTACATTGCTTCCTGGGTTATTCCCTGGATTGCTGCCAGTACTAGTTCCTTGATTATTTCCTGGATTGCATCCTTTATTACATCCTGGATTGCTTCCTGGAATGCATCCTAGATTACTTCCTGGGTTACTCCCTGGATTGCTCCCTGAGATGTCATTCATAGAATGACTGTTATCATTGGCGATGACAATGTGCGTTGTATCCTTTTGCATGGATTGTGAGCTCTCTCTATTGCTCGGACCTAGCCCTAGTTTTGGGTCCTGAAAAAACAACACCTCTTCTTGTTCTTGGTTAAGAGAACTTAGACATCGTTGTAACATACCCTTAGATCCTTCATCTAATCTGTCGACAGTGTGCGCTGCTGTAAAGTTTAAGGCCAAATTGTATTGTTTTTCTTCTTTCTTTCATTGAATAGAATACAAGCTTATATAGAGCTAACTTTGACATAACCTAATAGAAATAGGAAACCTAGCAAACTTAGGAAACCAAAATACAATAGGAAATCTAACCAAACTTAGGAAACCAAAGTACAATAGGAAAGTCTTCCTAACCCATTCTGTAACACTTTTCTATTCTGTAACATAGGTAGACTTCTATTCTGTGACACTTTCCTATGTTGTAACATAGGTAGACTTCTATTCTCTAACACCCCCCGCAAGCTGGACATGTAGATGCAGACGAAATGTGCAGCTTGGAGGAAACTTTGAAGACCTATTTGGTGATGAAATCATTATCGTCGAGTATGGACGAGTCCTGGTATTGCTCAATTCGAGTGGTATTGCTCAAGTCGAGACAACACGGATTTTGGTATTGCTCAATTCGAGTGGTATTGCTCAAGTCGAGACAACATAGATTTTGGTATTGCTCAATTTGAGTGATATAGCTCAATTCGAGACAACATAGATTTTGGTAATGCTCAATTTGAGTGGTATAGCTCAATTCGAGACAACATAGATTTTGGTATTGCTCAAGTTGAGTGGTATTGCTCAAGTCGAGACAACATAGATTTTGGTATTACTCAATTCGAGTGGTATTGCTCAAATCGAAACAACATAGATTTTGGTATTGCTCAATTCGAGACAACACATATTTTGGTATTGCTGGCCCCCCTTCCTTGATTGAATTGCAGGTTGGCGGCGTGTTGCTGATATGCATGAAGTTGTTGTAGAGTGCAATTTCCCTTCAATTTAGTTGAACTTTGCTGTCGAGGATGTTTCTCCTGCTGTCATCCCTCCCCCGCCTCTTGCATAGTCGTCAGAGGCGGGGAAGAGCTTGAATCCCCAGAGTCTTAGGTCACCAAAGAAAGTAGCTCTGATACCATGTAAAGTTTAAGGCCAAATTGTATTGTTTTTCTTCTTTCTTTCATTGAATAGAATACAAGCTTATATAGAGCTAACTTTGACATAACCTAATAGAAATAGGAAACCTAGCAAACTTAGGAAACCAAAATACAATAGGAAATCTAACCAAACTTAGGAAACCAAAGTACAATAGGAAAGTCTTCCTAACCCATTCTGTAACACTTTTCTATTCTGTAACATAGGTAGACTTCTATTCTGTGACACTTTCCTATGTTGTAACATAGGTAGACTTATATTCTCTAACAGCTGCAGATCCCCTTTCATTAGGTTGAGTTCCTCCACAAGAGGGAATGGAGGAGACCCCATTGTCCTGCTCCTTGTTAATTGTCATGAACAGCCAGAAGCATCGTGGTGTTTAGCAAACCCACCGTGGGTTTCAATTTTATGAGGAAGATTAATATTTTTAGTAAATTGAGACAGGTTGGTAGTAGATTGACATAGGCCATTTCAAGGTACGTCAACTTCCATGGTGATATGGACTGATGGTTAAAGGGGTTTATAGACGAGGAGGTGGGGAGGCCGATGCAATAGGATTTGGTTACGGGGTCTTTGTTGTTTCAGGCATGCAGCTAGTGGAGAGCTAACACATGAATGTCATTTGATCAGATAAAAATAGTTAGCCTTAACAGCTTGGTCAAGGATTTTGATTAGTGAACAAGGAAATGTCTAAAAATCATAATCAAATGTCTTCAAACTTTTCTAAGATATTATAGATATCTAATTCATCACCCATATAAACCAATAAGTTATTAGAAAAGCATATGGACTGTCGTAATAATAAGCCCCATACAATCTATAACAGCGCCATGAAATGTTGTTGGATCGACAACTGGTAACTATCAATAAATCATGGGGTATATTTGATTAAAATTTTAAGAAAGTTAGATGTGTTCAATGTTATCAAGACCACTAACTTGGCATGAAGCAATAGAAATTTTCAGAATCAGTTTCAAATGAATGGTTATTTACTATGACAATAACCTCAATTCACTCTCAAACACTTCTATTATAGGACACTTGCATGTATGCCGCTAACACAATAACAATTCTTTTCTCTTCTCAACACACTATAAATACATGAATTAATCTCACTAATTTAGTATCCAACCATTACTCGCATCTCTCTGTTTCCATCATAGTTTTGCTTGAAACCATGATAATGAGACAACACGTATTGTTGATCGTAGCGTGTACAATGATGTCACTATGCCTAGCACGAACCTTAACCGATGTGAACCCTACCCTTGAGACATATGATCCAGAGATCCCACATCATGTTATGCACACCGATGTGAACCCTAACCTTGACACATATGATCCAGAGATCCCGCATCATGTCATGCCCGAGGCTGTGTCAGTGTCATCGTCATATGACCCTTATAATAGCGGAAACTAAGACTACTGCCCAACTATTACTCTTTTTATCATAGTTTTACAATAAATTTGCTTGGAACCATGGTAATGAGTGAACACATATTATTGTTCGTTCGCAACATGTACCACGATGCCACTGTGCCTAGTACGAACGTCAACCCAAACTTTAAGACATATATATGATCCAGAGATCCCACATCACGTTATGCGCGGCGACGTTGTGCATATGATCCTAAGATCCCACACCACATTATGCACGAGTCTGTGTTATTTCCATATGACACAAAAATTTATCAGAATTTTAAGTTGTAGCTAGTTTTTCTTTCATGTAAACAAGAAGTGTCCCAAATTGATCTATATGTAATTAAGTTTCTTTCATATAGTCTATAGACATGCAACATGGAATTCATTTGTTACCCAGTCTTTTTGTAAACTCTAAGTGTGTGTCTAGTTGGAGAAACAATAGCAATTGTTGTGTCAACTCAAACTTCGTGTAATTAAGAATTAGCTGCAGGTAAGTTTTTAGTACATGCTCATCACGTCTTGAATTCGTTTGGGATGAGACGAGGTCGGGATGAGATCTATCCTATCTTGATTGTAAAGGAATGGGATGAGTTCCATCCAGTTCTATACCCACCCCTACTCACAACACTATGACTAAACCTCATTAATGTATTGCCCAACCATTGCTCGACCTCTCAATCTATCATAGTTTTACTTTAAATTTGCTTGAAACCATAGAAATGAATCAACAAATATGGTTGATCGTAGCATGTACGACAATCTCACTGTGGTTAGCATGAACTTTAACCGATGTGCAACCCATATTGTTTAGGACATTGCCATCAAACGCTTAATTAAGATCCATCTTTTTTTTATTATTATTTTTTAAAAGCAAGCATGTCACCGTTGGGTATAGAATTCAAGACGTGGAGATTAAACCATCATAACCTTAACCATCCAACCAGGCTACTATTGGCAGAGAAATATTCTTCTTCGAAAACAGGTGCGACACATTCTGATTACGTATGCTTCATTCTCTTTCCTAGTTCGGTCTATACCTTTTGTACACCTAACAATATGTTGTGCAAGATTTTAAGAATCCATGAACTAAATTTATGTAGCACTTTAACAGATTGGGTTGCCTTCAATTCTTTCTTATTCAAAGAATAAAAACTATATGATGAATAGTTTCAGATCATAAGCATCTGAAGACAACAGAATGCCATGAATGTATGAGCTGTTCTCAATCGGGAAATCTAACCAAAGCATTTCATTATCCTTCAAATCATATATAAGAAAGTAATAAACAAGTAGAAGAACAGATTAGATATACCAGAGAAACTACAGAGAAAGATCGGCGAGATCAAAAGTTCTTGAGACAGCCTTGCACCAAGACTCCACCCTCTTCTTCCTCTGTTCCGCACCCAACTTGGGTTGGAAAGTGGTTGGTTTCATGACCTTCTCACCAGCAGCAAATATATCGTCTTCTGTCCAAACTCCAACTGCTAATCCAGCAGCATACGCTGCCCCAAGGGCAGTTGTTTCGATGTCAGCTGGTCTTACCACAGGACTTCCCAGTAAATCAGCCTATACGTTGATAAAACCGAATAAGCATCAAACGCTTGCAATGCTACAAACTTTAAAAATTAATAGGTAAAGTATGTAAACAACAAAGTTAGAAAGGGAAATGAGAGAATCCAAACCTGAATCTCCATCAAGAGGTTGTTAACAGTTGCCCCTCCGTCGACTCTAAGAACAAACTCTCCCTTCTCATTTTTGACTTCTCCCTTCTCTCCTGCATCCTGGTGCATTGAGTCCAACACATCCTTCACCTGAAAACACATACTCTCAAGCACAGCACGCGCAATATGGGATTTGTTTGTAAACCTTGTGATCCCAATACACACACCACGGGCATCATCACGCCACCATGGTGCAAACAGTCCATTGAAAGCTGGCACAAAGTACACCCCACCTGAATTCTCCACCTTCTTAGCCAACCCTTCAATTTCTGAAGCACTCTGAATTAGGCCAAGACTGTCCCTCAACCATTGAACGGCAGCACCAGCAATAGCTATAGAACCCTCCAGAGCATAATTTGCCGGAGCATTAGGACCAAGCTTGTAAGACAATGTAGTCAGCAGACCATGCTTTGAATTGATAACCTCATCACCCGTGTTGAGTAGTATGAACGCCCCAGTTCCATACGTGCTCTTCGCTTCACCTTTCCTACACGCCTGTCCTACCATAGCCGCATGTTGATCACCCAAACACCCAGCAATTGGTACACCCTTAAGAGGCCAATTTTCAGCAATCTTCCCAATAATCTCAGAATTACTAACAATCTTTGGAAGAATTTCACTAGGAACTCCCAATGTCTCCAATGTGAGCTTATCCCAATCAAGGGTCTTAAGGTTCATAAGCATCGTTCGAGACGCATTTGACACATCAGTAACATGTAACCCTCCACTACAACCTCCAGTCAAATTCCAAATCAACCAAGTATCAACTGTCCCAAACAAAGCATCTCCTGTTTCTACAGCCTTTTTCACAGATTCTACATTTTCTATCAACCACAATAGCTTAGTTGCACTGAAATAAGTACTAATTGGCAAACCACAAGTTTCCACAAAATGGGTCCTCCCTCCTGACAATTCTTTCTCTAGTTTCCTACCATACATCACACAACACAACACAACAAACACAATTTCGATCTCAAACAATCAACAAAAAGCCATAATTCAATCCAAAATCCAACACATGGGGATAGCTAAAAACTGCAAAATCAACAAAAACCCAGATCTCAAATCTCATAAAAAAACATTGAGTTGATCAAACCTGCAAACAGGAGTAGTTCGAACATCCATCCAAACTATGGCGTTGTAAAGAGGAGATCCAGTTGACTTGCTCCAAACAAGAGTGGTTTCTCTCTGATTTGTAAGCCCAATAGCCTTCAATCCTTCCCCAACATTATAACCATTACCACTAGCTTTCTCCACAGACTTCTCAATGCAAACTCTTACACTCTCCAAAATCTCCATTGGATCATGCTCCACCCACCTATACACAAACACAAAAACACAATCAATCAATCAAAAACATGAAAATTTCTCAAAATTAAGCTCTGGGTTTTCTTCTTCTTGCTTCCATTACCCTGCCTCAGGATAGATTTGAGTGAATTCAACTTGATGAGAAGCCACAGCCTTAGCAAACCCATCATAGATTATGAACCTAGTGCTTGTTGTTCCTTGGTCAATAGACCCAATAAACACTTCCTCCTTCTTCACCATCTCTTCACACTTTTAGATTCTACAGATTCAATTGTAAACAGATCAACACAAAGCATATATATATATATAGAGAGAGAGAGAGAGATAGAGATCAGATCAAATTGAAAACAAAGAAAGGTTTGTTTAATTGGTTGATTTGCTGTTACCTTGGGAATTGTAAACAACAAAGTGGGGTTTATCCAAATCGAGAAAAAATGGGTTTTTGTAATAAGATGGATTAAGATTGGTTGGTTGAGCTGATTTTGATATAATTGGGTCATTGTAGGTGTCGTTGTTGATCACATTATTTCCCGAGTTCTTGGTGATTAACGAAAACCTGAATGAGGTGGTACAGCTGGAAATGCCACGTGGTGGGTGGTGATTGGTTATGTTCTTCAACTTTCCAATTAGTTGACTTTGTAGAGAGACTTGAAGGGGTTGAATCTATTTATGCGGCTCACATGGAAATGCTTTGAATGGTTTTTTTTTTTTTTTCTTATCCATTTTGGTCATTTTTCCTGTGATTTTTATTGGTGATGTTTATCTTAAACTCTTAACAATTTTAGTCCAAGCCCTGTAGCCAATCCTGAGCAGACATTTTTCATAGTTTACATTTTAGGGTATGTTGGTTAGCTATGTTTATCGCGGGGAAAATTCTTAAGCACCAGGCACACCACCAGGCACTGTAGTAGTGGCGGAATTAAATAAATTCTTTACAAGACTGTTTTTCTACTATTAATGAAAATTATAAAAATATGAGAGGAAGATTTTGGAATCGAATTTATGGAAGATTTTTGTACTAAATACTAGGAAGTGAAACAAACATAAAATGAATATATAATTAGAAAATTTAACTTTCAAAAATTAATATATAAATAGAAGAAATGATAATTAGAAAATCAGATTGGTGGTTTTAAAAATTAATAAATAATTAAAAGAATTGATAATACTAAAAAATCCTGAAATTTATGAAAAAACTCCGAAATTTTTATGAAAAAACCCTCGAAAAAATGTACTTTTTGGTAGCCGGGTTTTTGTATTTTTATGAAAAAATCTCGAAAAATTTCGAAAAAACCATAGAAAAAATGTAATTTTTAATTTTGCCCATTTTCGTTGAGATTTCGCAAAATCACAGTCCTTGCTCACAATGAATGTGATTTCTCGCGAAAAATTTCTTATTTTGAAGTTACCGAAATCTCTTTCGAAATTCGAAATATGTCAAAAAATTTCGGAGAAAAGAAATAAATATTTTAATCTTCGTATATTTTAACATGATATAATGTTATTTTAATATCAATAGTTTGTTATGTGAGTGATTCTTATATAATATGTAGTCTTTATGACACTACAAGTCGTATGAGACTTTTTATGTAGTACTTAATAATTTAAAATGCATATCTTATATTTTTAAATTGAAAATTACAACCGAAATTTTTACTTTTTTTCCACATATAACGAAATATTTCTTAAAATCGAAGACTCGAAATCAACATGAAAAACGAAATCACAATCCTTGCTTGCTCACAACAAAACACCTATGCTTTTATGGGCCGATGGTGATAGGGGTTCAGTGTAGGCTAAGTTCATTACTTAGTTTAGCATTTTTAATTTTTAATTTTATTCTTCTTATGTTCAATTAAAGTGGTACATTGCAACAATGTATGTTTAATACCAAGGATTGTGATTTCGTTTTTCGTGTTAATTTTGATTTCCTGATTTTAAGAAATATTTTGATGTACAAAGAAAAAACGTAAAAATTTCGAGAATAGATGAAATGTATATAATGAATTTTGTCAGTATATGAAATATGTGAAAAAATAAGATGCAATTAAATAAATATATTAAACACATCAAATAAAGCCTAAATACCAAGAAATGAAATAAACATGAAATCAATATATAATTAGAAGAAATGATAATTATAAAATTAGGGGGTGGTTTAAAAAATCAATAAGTAATTAGAAGAAATGATAGTTAGAAAAAATAACCTTGAAACTTACAAAAACCCTGAATTTTTTCGAAAAAAGTGTACTTTTTGGTAGTTGATTTTTTTATTTTTATTTTTTCGAAATTTACAAAAAAAGGTAATTATTTCTTTTCATAATTTCAAAAAAAAAAAAATTATCACCGAAAATTTACGTAATTTCGCGAAATCACATTCCTTGTTTAATGCAAACCATCCATTTTATAAATATTTGCAATTTTATTGTCTATGTACTGTAAGTAATTATTGTGCAGTTGAGCTTCTATATTGGACTGTATATAATACACTTAAACTTATGTCTGAATTTAGATAATTCATTGTAATAATAAACACAAGAACACTTTTTCAATAGCTTCACTCAATCTTCTCCAAACATTTTCGTTTTTGTACTTTTATCATATTTATAATACTCGCAAATAATGAACACAAGTGAACAAAAGCAGTGTTCTAAAAAACACAACGAGTTGGGCCAGCGGCGAGCAGACGACTAGCGCCCAGAGGACTAGGCGGTTATTTATTAATTTATTATAATTTATAAAAGTTTAGCACAATATCATATAAATTACTTCTAATTCAATGCCAAGATACATATGCAAAATGTATTTAAAAAAATAAAGTCTTTATTATTTTTATTTTTATTTTTCGAACTGGAAGTATAAAATAATAATAATAATAATAATAATAATAATAATAATAAACCTGCCTATGAGGCCGCCTAGCTAGCCCAACCCACTTGAGCAACTCCAAACTGCCTAAACGACCGCCTAAACCTTTTTTTAGAACACTGAATAAAATACACACAATACGCCAATGGGTACCAACTAATTGGTAGAGTTGGAACCACAAGTATAGAGTTCGAACCTTATCAGAGACATGTGTTATTTCTAATATAGTTATGACTAAAACTTATGAGAAAAGAGCACAACTACCCGATGGGTTGGACGTAGCGAGTGAAAGACTTTCGATACTCTCATCAAATTTTACACAATTACAAACCTACTAACTATTATATGAGTAAAGCCAAATTTACAATAGGTAAACTCTTTTTCAATTTTCCTTCTCCTCAGTAGTTTGATATAATTCCACAAAAAATCAGTGACAAAAACAAGGAAATGAAGATAGATAGGGAGGTGCACCTAACAGGTGATTAGGAGGCATTATATTATCAAATAAGATATGGTCCTTTTCAAACCAAAACCAACAAAAAATCCAAAGTACTTTATATGGTTTAACACTGCATCTCTTTATTAGAGAGGGTTAGGGATCCCCATACTCACGTTTGACTCAGATACAAACTCAAATAATGGGCCATTAGATTGTTGTTGATCTTAAGGTCGATAATAATTAGAGTTTTCTAAAATAACAAAATACAAACAAAATTCAAGATATCCTTTTTATTTTTATTTTCTTGCTTTCCCTCTCCTAAATTTTCTTCGTTTCTCTCTTCCCTACGTATGTTTATTCTATTCCTATTTTATTTTTTTTGTCTTTGCCTTAAAATTTTTAATCGTTAAAGTCATTGAAAAAAAAAACTTAAACATTTATTTGTTATCGTTATGTGATACACAAATAAGTAATGACACCAAATATTTTTCTGTATCATTATTCCTATTTTTTCGTATTTGTGCCTTAAAAATTTTAATCGTTAAAGTCATTAAAAAAAAAAAAAAAACTTGCAAACTTCTCCTGGATGATCTATATAAGATTTTAATACTTCCATGGATGTTGCACATAGTTCCTTCAAGAAAATTTGATTTTTCTTATCTATGTTTGTTACTTGAATGCAACAAATATAAACCTCCATGCTTTAGTTTGTAGAGCATAATTTTTCTACTATTCACACTTGTGAAACTTTTAAAAGATGGACCTGTTTTTTATGAAGAAAAGTCTAGGAAGAAGACTAGTTATCAGTAAACTAGTATACATCAAATTGAACATTTTTTCTTTAATAAATCCCACTTTATAAAATTTTACATCAGTTATAAGCAAAATGAAGTAACATGTGCAAACCGTCGCCATCTCCTCTCAAATTGTAGTACCTGTAAAAAAAAAAAAAAAAAAGTTAAGGACATCATCATTAAAAAGAACAAAATATTCTCAATAACCTAAGATCTTGTACCTCATAAAATAACTATTTGTAGGAACATTCGCTTAAGGCTTATAAATCAGGAGCATCTTCAAAGAAACCTATATATAAAAGAAATTGTCAAATGTTGAAATGGCTTGTATGGTCAAGCATAATTCATGTTGTGCATGTCAAACAAACCACACAAGGGGTTTATTTTATTACCTTGCTCTACTCGGGGGCACTTTCTCTTGTCGTGCCCTTGGATTTTACATATTGTACATTTTCGTTTATATTTACCCGACACTGCTTCGATTGAGCACATAATTCTACCAATGTTGCTAATATGCCTTTTTCCTTTGTCATTTTTGTCCTACCCTTTGTTTGTGATATATGTGGGTCTCAAGAATAGAAATCTGTGATGATTTAACCATACCCTTGTCTCTTTCTCTTTCTTAAGCTAAAACTTGAGTATCATCCTCATCACCAAATCCAAACATCTTACCACGTTTTTCTAAAACTTGAGTAAATAATTATTCAATAACTCTCATTGCTTTTTGGTATAGTATATCTGATTCTGAAACAATACACCATAGTTGTGTTGATCTCTGACATAGATGATCAAGTCTAAGTGCTTTAGCACACCCTTAATTTCTTTGTGTAACCATTTCGTCCAATGTCCTGAATGTGTTAGCTCCTTTCATCCATCTTTAATGAAATATTCTGGGATTTCATCTATATCAACACGTTGAAATACTTTTAGCACATGCCTGCACAATATATCTGCAAAATTAAAATGTTGGCATCCACAATATCCCTCATTTGTTCTAGCTTTTAACTTCACAATAAAATGTTCTGGCACACCAGATTTTTCCGTAATAAAGTATGTTTGAAAATCACCATTTTTTCCATGTCTTCTAGTTTGTAACGGAGTACATCAACCAATTGAGCACGAAACTTGTCAAACATATTAAAATGTTTCAGTTTTTATTAAGTATAAATGTTTCGGTTTTAAAAGCCCGGCCCAAAGTTTATGATCCAGGCCTCGGTTTCCATTTCTGAAGCCCGTCGGGTAACCGGCCCGGATTAAATAGTTAAAATTTTTGTAAACCCAAAATTTTTTGTTTTTACAAATATAATTTCACTTTTTTTTGTAGGAAAACTAAAAAATTCAGCACTTTGGGCTTTGAGATTTATAAATTCAAGGACCATGGGATTAATTCAGCACTTTCTAGGTGGGTTTTATAAATTCAACACTTTGGGCTTTGGGATTAATTCACTGTTGACTAGGCGGGCTTTATAAATTCAGCACTTTAGGCTGAACTTCAAGGACCGAAATCGACCCGAAATTCGATTAATCGGGCCCTCGGTTAACCGATCAACTCAGTTCGGTTTCGGGCCTCATAAATACGGGCTTAAATTTTTCGAACCGATTTTCGACTTTTACTTTTTGGGCCGGTTACCCGAACCTGCCCAGCCCTAATAGAAACCATCTTTAGCATCCAAACAAACAATACATGCCCAGTTATCCATTTATGTTGCTCAAGTGACATGATGATATATATATGGTAAGGGACTATCTCATTAATCTTGTTTATGTCATTCAAACAAGTAGATGATTTCAGGGAAAATAACACCTTTTATCTCTCTGCCAACATTACAAAATTTGTTCAATCGCCTTAAGTCCAAACACTATCCAGGGGCCTGATGCATTTTTGGCTCTGTCTATAAAAATGAAAAGCTTTCGTAAGTGTTGTATGTTACATGTTATATTCTAGACGCGAGGTTGTGTAAATAAAAAAGCCGGGATTTGAGAAGAATTTAAATCACAAACATTTAGAATGAGTCTCCAAAATTTATGGTGTGGGGAAGGATCGCTTCCAAATTGTTAGGGGTGGGCAATGTCGGTTCGGTTCGGTTTTGAACTCCAAATCGATTTCATTCGGTTTGCCCAAAACCCAAATCGAAACAGAATTTTGTATTTGTAAACCGATGAATTCGGTTGAATCGAATTTCGGATCGGTTCGGTTCGGTTGGGCCGAAATTTCAGGCTCAAGCATTTGAAAGACTTTCATTAAAACATGTCCAATTTTTTTACAGACCCAATTTTTTTATAGACTCAATTTTTAGCCCAAAAATGAAAACTTTGAGAGAATGGAGTGATTCAGTGCAACAGGGTGTATTGCAGTGCATTTGTTGCACTAATCAGGTATTGACACCTACCTGTTATTTAGTTATTTATATATATCTAATTAATCGGTCGGTTCGGTTATAAATCGATCGGTTCAAAATTGTAAATCGATTTCGAACCGTTTATAACCGGTTCGGTTCGGTTTAAATTATTTTCTTTCTACTCATATTTCGGTTTGGAATTTGAAAATCGGTTTGATCAATTAACCAAATTTAAATCGATTTTTGCCCATCCCTACAAATTGCAGCGGGAGCGAGATTAGTTAAGATACAAAAACATAGTTGAATCCACAGGACTATATTAAAGTTAAACATTCACAAATGTTTCTTCAAGTATACATGAGACGCGATGTGATGTACTGGAATATCTCATTAATGTTGTTTATGTAGTTCAATCGATCTAATGAGTTTCACAATTCATGGCGAACACAATCTCTTTTAATCCAACACATATCGATGGACATGTAGATTGGATAGAACCCTAACTTAGACAAAGATTCCTATTCCAAAAAGTGAAAGAAAAAAAATATAGATAGAGCATATATTCCTTAATCATTACATTATCTTATGGTATAATAATCTCCTCTTTAGAATAAGAATAAAGAAGCCAAACCCTCTCAAAACCTAATAATAGAAGAAAAAAAAACATGATCATCCGGATTTGCAGTCCTTGGGATCGATAAATCTTTTGGTTTTTATGGATGAATTACATACAACATACATACGAATTTTTCCTTTCTATCCATGATCAAATGTATTGGTGATGAGTATATAACGCAACTTAAATAATAAAATCTTGAGCTATAAATGTGTATGCAGGTAATGAGTACATTTGCCGAGTGACCAAAAAAGTAAAAACCCCTAAAGAGGCTAAAACAAGATATAATTAAAAATGATTCGAATTCCCGACCGAAAACTTTTTTTTTTTTTTTTTTTTTTTTTATAAAAAACCTATTTTATTCATATAAAAATCCACGCCCGAAGGCTACATGACTGACCCAATAGGGTTAACTAAAAGGCCGAAGCAAAATCTCACAAAATATAGGATGCACCAATACAAGCCTAGACAAAATCAGTCTTTATACCTTTTGTTTTCTGTCCTAGTTCTATTGGATTTTCGGGGACAAATGCTGATATCTTTGGTGTGACCGAAAACTTGATTAAGGAGTAGATCTTTGTTGGGTTAAAAAAAAAATTAAATGACTGGTGGCGACTTAGATCAACGCAGAAGTTCCTATCAAAGTTCAGTATGAATCTTTGAATACCTATGATGATATTTATGAAAAAAACATCAAAAGTAACAATGAATGGAAGAACACCGTCCATTGATGGGTGGTCACAACATAACACCTAGCACAAGATGAGAAGAATAAACTTTTCTTCCATTAAAAACTTTGAAAAGAAAAGAAAGAGACCTTTGAGTTCTACCAAAGATATATTTATTTAAGTTCTGTTATCTTCAAGAACAATATTTATATGCCCATAATTAATATAATAATCTTGATCAAGATCAAAATCATTCCAACCTATACTTGGTCACATGTGCACTTTAACTTGATTTGTCACCCAATTTGCTAACCAACTCCAAGTTGGAACTGAACTGGACATCCCTTCCAATAGAATGTGTATTTTTTTTGGTGTTTAAGTGAATTAAATCTTTGATAATTAAAATAATATTTGATCAAATACTACATGACACCTACTTGGTAGGATTATAATCAAATTTTAGATTACCAACCATATGTTTTGTATATGTATGTAAGACATTGTTGGGAATATGGGAGGGCCGACCTTACGAAGACTTTCGATCTTTTTTTTTTTTTTTTTTTTTTTGACAACGAGGTCCTAACTCATTTAACACCACTTGAACTAATTCTTAACCAAAATATTTAAAATAAATAATTTGGATCTTGTACACCTTCTCGGCTTTGAGTTATCAGGGTTAACGAACAAGTTTTAGCGGTTTAGGGTTTAGTCTTTCAGAGGTACCGTTTATGAGATCAGACTTTGAGTGTCTTTCGTATGTCCAAATTGGATCCATTAACGCCCATACCTACATGTATTCCTAATTCTAGTCATTTTTAAAATAAAATAAAATTCTACTTTCTATCACGAACAACTACGCTTTATGTTCACAAAACATTCCTAATACGAAGTTAAGATTTTTTTTTTTTTCATAATACTCTAAAAGGTGAAGAAGAAGAAAAAAACTCTCGTTTTTGTATCAAATGTTGATTAAAAAATGTACACAATTGAGCACTCAATTTTTCCATCTAAGATATATATATATATATATTTTTTTCATCTAAGATTCACCTAAATCAAATTAGAGAAAGCACAACACTTCTTCATTAGATATTAATAAGTCACTTAATCAAAATACTTCTACCAAAATATTTGCCTAATAATAATACCATCTTTAGCAATAAATTCAAGTATTTTGAAATTAGGCTTTTACGGTACGTACTCTTATTATTTTCCATAGGTTTTCCCCTTCGCCAATCTATTTGTCACATGTAAATGTAAAGAGTCGTTCTAGGCGGCAAGGAAACGGGCGAGGGAGGGAAGTTTGACCCCTCATCCCCCTCGAGATTCACACGGGCCCGCATTTCGAGGGGGATGGAGGGTCACACCCCTCTCCCTCGCCATTTAGAATCACGGATATGTAAATGAAAGATAATTAAACAATCCCTTTATTTTTAACAGATGATAGTAACTATATAGAAAATTTTTTATTGGTAGGTACTCCGAAATGTACTTCTTATGCTCTCACATTTACAAATAAAGATGCCTATATAGTAAAACTAAAACAGTAAACAATGATAGTTTAGTGATGAAAATAAAGCTTTTTTTTTTTACTTGGTCAAGATTTATAGACTCGTGAAATTTGATTCATCCCCTCGTAAAGTTGTAAGGTAAGTGGCCTGGGTCTTCAAATTGTGTAATTTTTTGTGATGACAATTACAAGATATATTTATAAAATAAAATGGATATTGATGAGATATCAACAGTCACTCAATCACAACTATACACATAGAATGGCTGACTCTATAGTATGTAAAAGGCTTCAGCGCAGTCTCAAGTTGACCCATGCGCAGACTATTGTTCTGCTCGTAAGTCAGGTGCTCAGGGCTAAGATATGCCAGTTCAAGACGCAAGGATCTTAGGGCTTGGCTCAGGACAATAAAGCCTGAACAACGAATCTCAGAGCTGTCACGGGTCCGAGATCCACTCGTACGAAATCAACTCTTAGTCCAATCAAGTATTGAGTCTTAAACAGAGTCAAGTGTCAAAAAGACTTAGTGATGCACAAGTAAGATCTTATGCAAGATCTCATCCCTCCATTATGCCCTCGATTGAAGGGACAGTTGGGGAGAGAACACTCGCTATAAGAGACGGTGAAATGAGGAATTGCATACAGTCTTCACTTTTCCTTCCTATCCATGATCAAATGTATTGGTGATGAGTATATAACGCAACTTGAATAGTAAAATCTTGAGCTATAAATGTGTATTTAGGTAAGGAGTACATTTGCCGAGTGACCAAAAAAGTAACAACCCCTAAAGAGGCTAAAACAAGACTTAATAAAAATGAATCGAATTCCCACCGGAAACTTGATTAAGGAGTAGATCTTTGTTGGGTTAAAAAAAAATTTAAATGACTCTGGTGGCGACTTAGATCAACGCAGAAGTGCCTATCAAAGTTCAGTATGAATCTTTGGATACCTATGATGATATTTATGGACACTATCTAATACGAAAAAATATTAAAAAAGCATCAAAAATAACAATGAGTCGAAGAACACCGTCCATTGATGGGTGGTCACAACATAACACCTAGCACAAGATGAGAAGAATAAACTTTTATTCCATTAAAATCTTTGAAAAGAAAAGAAAGAGACCTTTGAGTTCTACCAAATATATATTTATTTAAGTTTTGTTATCTTCGAGAACAATATTTATATGCCCATAATTATCTTCGAGAACAATATTTATATGCCCATAATTAATATAATAATCTTGATTAAGATCAAAATCATTCCAACCTATACTTGGTCACATGTGCACTTTAACTTGATTTGTCACCCAATTTGCTAACCAACTCCAAGTTGGAACTGGACATCCCTTCCAATAGAATGTGTAAGTGAATCAAATCTTTGATAATTAAAATAATATTTGATCAAATACTACATGACACCTACTTGGTAGGATTATAATCAAATTTTAGATTACCAACCGTATGTTTTGTATATGTATGTAAGACATTGTTGGGAATATGGGAGGGCCAACCTTACGAAGACTTTCGATCTTCTTTTTTTTTTGACAACGAGGTCCTAACTTGTTTAACACCACTTGAACTAATTCTTAACCAAAATATTTAAAATAAATAATTTGGATCTTGTACACCTTCTCGGCTTTGAGTTATCAGGGTTAACGAACAAGTTTTAGTGGTTTAGGGTTTAGTCTTTTCAGAGGTACCGTTTATGAGATCAGACTTTGAGTGCCTTTCGTATGTCCAAATTGGATCTATTAACACCCATACCTACATGTATTCCTAATTCTAGTGTTTTTTTTTTTTTTTTTTTTTTTAAATTTATTTATCACGAACCACTACGCTTTATGTTCACAAAACATTCCTAATACGAAGTTAAGATTTTTTTTCATAATATTCTAAAAGGTGAAGAAGAAAAAAAACACTCGTTTTTTTTACCTGGTTTTGTATTAAATGTTGATTAAAAAATGACACAATTGAGCACTCAAATTTTCCATCTAAGATTCACCTTAATCGAATTAGAGAAAGCACAACACTTTTTCATTATATATTAATAAGTCACTTAATCAAAATACTTCTACCAAAATATTTGCCTAATAATAATAATACCATCTTTAGCAATAAATTCAAGTATTTTGAAATTAGGCTTTTACGGTACGTACTCTTATTATTTTCCATAGGTTTTACTCGGTCAAGATTTATAGACTCGTGAAATTTGATTCATCCCCTCGTGAAGTTGTAAGGTAAGTGGCCTGGGTCTTCAAATTGTGTAATTTTGTGTGATGACAATTACAAGATATATTTATAAAAAAAAATGGATATTGATGAGATATCAACAACCACTCAATCACAACTATACACATAGAATGGCTGACCCTAGTATGTAAAAGGCTTCAGCGCAGTTTCAAGTGGACCCATGCGCAGACTATTGTTCAGCTCGTAAGTCAGGTGTTCAGGGCTAAAATATGTCAGTTCAAGACGCAAGGATCTTAGGGCTTGACTCAGGACAATAAGGCCCGAACAACGAATTTCAGAGCTGTCACGGGTCCGAGATTCACTCGTACGAAATCAACTCTTAGCCCAATCAAGTATTGAGTCTTAAACAGAGCCAAGTGTCAAAGAGACTTAGTGATGCACAAGTAAGATCTTATGCAAGATCTCATCCCTCCATCATGCCCTCAATTGAAAGGACAGTTGAGGAGGGAACACTCGCTATAAGAGATGGTGAAATAAGGAATTGCATACAGTCTTCACTTTTCCTTGTATCGATATCTAACTTAAGCATTAGAGTGCCTTCGGGTTTCGGCCACCACAATTATTATCATTGGCTTAACCACAACTCATTTTTACAAGTTAGATATTGTCGGAATCAACGAGAACAAATCTAATCAACGAGAACAAATTTGAACACATAAGATATTTTCCCAAAATAGCTTCAAGTATCATGTCAATGACTCTAAATTGATATCTGTTAATTGGATGTCACTATTACATCTCATCTGTCATGATAAGCTTCATGACTCATCAATCAAGTTAAATTACATTATAAATACATCCAAAGAAGGATAAACTATAAAAATCAATTAACTTTGGACATTAAATCACCTTTGTTGAAAGAACCAATAATGACTGGGTGCCAAATGGGTCCTGCTCAAGGTTCGGCCTCATCTTTCAATCTGGAAACCTCACTAAATGCCAACTGATCCTCTTCAACTATCTAAAGACAATGATTACCAAAACAAAAAATATGAAAAATAAGTTTAGGGTAGAGGAAAATTGAAAATAAAGTAATTAGATTTTGCAATCTAGACGGTGTGGTGTGATTTTGAAAGAAAGATAAAATCTCTTGAGTGTTTTTGTGTATCTCGAAATTAAAAAAAATCATCAGATGATACTATATCAATCAGAACTTGATTCCTTAGCCTCACTCAAAGAAAATATATACTTAAAAAAAAATTGAATGACATGGATTTTATTTCACGAGTGATTTATCTCAAGTTTCGACTAGTTAATCACTATTTAACCGTGTATTTTATTCTCATGAAGACATATCAAATAGGATGAAATCACCATTTATCATGTTTGTGTGGTTTATCTCCATCGTCAATTCATTAATCACAACTCAACCATGTATTTTATTTAATACCGTCAGTCACAATTAAATGAACCTCACAAGAACCACATTAGATTAAGACCTATGACCAAAATTTTCATAATTTGAAATGACAAGAGAAACAACAAATTTTGATAAATTTAGTAATTTTTTTTTAACAAAAATTATGTAAAAATAGTGTTATCCATTTGAGATGTTTTTGTATGCCACCCAATAGATGAGTTAGGCAATGTGGAGGAGCCTCCAAAGCCATACAACATTTTCCCTTAATTATCCACACAAATACTTAAAATTAGGAAATTCTAAAATTAGAAAATGAGATAATTATATTACTTCCAAGTATTATCGAAAACGATGTTTGACGTGATTAAGAACCTACCATTCAAACCTATTTGTCAAAACTAATTTTTATAACCAAGTTCTCGAACATTACACAAGACTTCTCAAGACATGGTTTACCAATTATTAAATTCTTTATCTAATATTCAAAGTTACATAATGCTAGGTGACTTACGTCGAATCATCGTAAACTTTTTTTCTAATAAAAACGCGGAACATCACATTAGACTTTTTAACACATGGTTTAGTTTTTACATTTAATTTGATCAAACTACAATTTCTACAACGTCATATCCACTATATAAAAAAAAAAAAAAAAAAAAAAAGAGTAAATTTTAAAAGCAAAGCAATTGAGACTCGTTATTTTGAAGTATAAACGATCTTTCTCTCGTGTTCAGCTATAGCGGAATGTTCTTTTTATAACTCATATCATCATGCATTATACGTTGCTTAGTCGTAAACACCTTTGATTTAGAACACCTTTGAGCACACAGAAATAACAAAAAAATTACCACTAAGAAATGTCAAATGGTTTAACAATACTCTCAAATCTCAACTATCAAACGTTTGGTTAATGACATTAGCATACACTGATCATTAAAACACATAGTTTTAGACCTTGTAAGCATTCATACATAATTTTTTTTTTTTTTTTTCTTTTCTGAAGGATGAATTATTTTTTCTAGAAGGTTTCAATAAAAAAAAACTATTCTTTGCTAAAAATATATAAACACGAAAATCTAAAACCAGTTTTTCGCCATGCAAATTTGATTTACTCGACACTAATATACTTTGATGGATCATCATTTCCACTATTCCTTGTAACACCACATAAAAAGAGTACAAGATTCGGATCACAAAATGCGTGTATATCAAGCACCAAAAGATCTAGAAAGCCAGGCCGCGTAAGGCCAGATGCTGAAAATGGCCCAATCTCTAAAATGATGGATGGTATTGGGCTGACTTGGCTCTCTAGAAAAATTGATCAAGCACCAACAGTCAGTTTAGAGAGTTAGAAAACACAATCATTTTTTTGGTTAGATTTGAGCTTTTTTACACCTTTACCTATTCTCTTTAAAACACAATCACAAACATAATTTATATAGAAATGGTAGAAGTGTAAAAGCCTAAAATCTGGCAAAAAAATGGTTGCGTTCCTTGACTGCCTAAAATTGTTGCAAAAATATTACGAAACCAATTTTTTGCAACCAGGGTGATGAATACGATTTAAAAAAAAAATTGATAAAATCTCCAAAATGTTTATGCATCGAAGTTATAACAAACAAAAATGCTACTAAATTAGATTTTTGCAACAACATAGCGTGATGCCATCGCAAAACCTGAGCAAAGTTCTAATAATAATTAGAGAAATTTTACACCGTGGATCATCATCTATCATCATCATCACCTCTCTCCTACAACAAAAGCCACTATAAAAACTTCCCACAGACACAGCCTAAGAAAAGTAAACCACAAAACACAATCCTCATTTTGAGAGGTGTTTTACTCGTTCTTCCCTCTCCGTCTACTCGGACAGATTTTCTTTCACATTCTTCTCTTCTCTACACAAATTTTAACATCATTGTTCATCATGGGAGAAGAACTATCTGATTTGCTAACGCAAATTCTGATCCCTGTTTGCGCTGTGATCGGCATCGGATTCTCCCTCATTCAATGGCTAATTGTGTCACGCGTCAAGATGTCTGTAGAGAAACAGACTTCCACGAAAAGCAATAATGGATATAATGAGTTCTTGATTGAGGAAGAGGAAGGATTGAATGATCAGAATGTTGTGATTAAGTGTGCTGAGATACAGAACGCTATCTCCGAGGGTGAGCTTTCTCGGTTTTGATCATTTTGAGTTATTTTTATTGTTTTGTGTGAGATCTGTTGGTCTGATTATTGATTGATTTATGGATCTTCTTGAATTATGTCTGTGCGTTTTTTTTTTTTGAAATTTTGGATTTCTATAATTTGATTGAATAAGTTGATGGTGTTTGTTATCGGGAGCGTTCTAGGTCAAGATGATTTGATTGTGATGCGGAGCGATGAGATTAAAAGATGAATTTATTTTCATATGTGAAGCTATGAAATATCTATTTGGTTAATTTTGTCAATATTAGTTTGATAAAGCTTCCAATTAGTGTTTTTTTTTTTTAATTTGGTTTAAAATTTTTGAGAAAATATGTGCAAAATTCAATTATTTGTTTGGTTAAATCAATTTGAAATTTTGTTTTATTTGTATGCTTTTCGAAATTATTGATTCGGTTTTGATTTGAAAGAAAAGATCTGCGAACTTCAATTATTGGTTTTGGTAAAATAATTTATATGATTAAATGAGGAGAACACCTTTCCTTTTCCTTTTCCTTTTTCTTTTTCTTTTTCTTTTTCTTTTTCTTTTTTTTCTTTTTTTTATTTTTTCTCGCATCTCTGTTCAGTTTTAAAAGAGATCTGTAAAAAACTGTTTGTTTTGGTTTCGATTATTTTTTTTCATGATAGTATTATCTTATGATCTGCAATAATATATGATTGTTCATGGATATGTGCTTATTTCTATCCACCTTATTGCCAACCATCACGAGTAATACTACAGTGCACCGGGATTGTGCTCGGTTTTTGTGCCTGGTGCTGCCAGGCACCATTGATATGCCTCGAGATAGAAACATATGCTTATCTCGAGGCATATCAACGGTGCCTGATAGCACCAGGCACAAAAACCGGGCACAATCCCGGTGCACTTAAGAATCTCTGAACCATCACATGCCATGTCTATCGAATGCTTAGATTGAATAAAAATTGCAGTTTCTTGGCTATGTTGTGTAGAATAAATGTTTTTTTTTTGGGGGGTCTTTTCTAGTGGTATTGATAGTTTGTAGCTAGATCTGCAAATAGCCATCAAACTTTTTTATGTTTTAATTTCATGATGCATTCAATTATCAAGACCTGAAATACGCAGCATGCCGTGTCTCTTTGGATGAGCATGGCCTTGATTTCAGTTCCGACGTATTTTGTTGTTGATATCTTATTGGCCATTTTGTAATTATTGGTTATTATGAACTATGTCATGTATGACTTTAGTTCAATGAATTCATCACGGCCATATTTTTAATTCAGACTGGCTTGATTATGTATAATATTTTTCATTATTGGCATAGTGTGTGTTTTGTGGTGACATCTAAATCCTTTAATATGCGACATGTTTTCACTAATTGTTTAGCATTGCTGATTGTTTTGTGAATTAACCATCTTCCACTGAGTTGCATCGAGTTTTGAGCATAAAGTTATGTGGTTTATCTGATCCCTGGATGTCGGATGTTCACAGGAGCTGTTTCATTCCTGTTCACCGAGTACCAGTATGTTGGAATCTTCATGGTTGTCTTTGCAATCTTGATTTTCCTCTTCCTTGGGTCGGTGGAGGGTTTCAGCACAAAGAGCCTGCCTTGCACTTATACCATCGGTAGAAACTGCAAGCCTGCTCTTGCTAATGCCGCCTTCAGCACCCTGTCCTTCGTGCTTGGTGCTATCACCTCAGTGGTTTCTGGTTTTCTCGGAATGAAAATTGCAACCTATGCAAATGCCAGAACCACCCTGGAAGCTAGAAAGGGTGTTGGCAAGGCTTTCATCGTGGCCTTCAGGTCTGGTGCCGTCATGGGTTTTCTGCTTGCTGCCAATGGTCTTCTTGTGCTCTACATTATCATCAACGTCTTTAAGTTGTACTATGGTGATGACTGGGAGGGTCTTTTCGAGGCCATCACTGGCTATGGTCTTGGTGGATCTTCGATGGCTCTTTTTGGAAGAGTTGGTGGAGGTATCTACACCAAAGCTGCCGATGTTGGTGCTGATCTTGTTGGCAAAGTTGAGAGGAACATTCCTGAGGATGATCCAAGAAACCCAGCCGTGAGAGATATTACTCTTAGATGACTTCCTAAATTTGTTGTTACATCTTTTATTTCCGTGTGACTGATGATTTGACTGTTCTTCCTTCTAGGTGATCGCTGACAATGTCGGTGATAACGTTGGAGACATTGCTGGTATGGGATCTGATCTTTTTGGTTCCTATGCCGAGTCTTCCTGTGCTGCCCTTGTTGTTGCCTCCATTTCTTCATTCGGGATCAACCATGAGTTCACCGCAATGTGCTATCCCCTTCTCATCAGTTCTATGGGTATCCTTGTTTGTTTGCTCACCACCCTCTTTGCAACTGATTTCTTTGAGATCAAAGCTGTCAAGGAAATCGAGCCCGCATTGAAGAAGCAACTCATCATCTCCACGGCTCTGATGACTGTTGGAATTGCACTAGTTAGCTGGCTTGCACTCCCAACATCATTCACCATCTTCAATTTTGGAGTCCAGAAGGTTGTGAAAAACTGGTAAGTACTATGGCAATTTTTTTCGTTGTGAATGATTCATAAGTAGATTATTATAGAGCCAACAAAGTTAGCTCAAACTATGTGTATAAACCATTTAGATTGATATGGGTTTGCAGGGAGCTGTTCTTCTGTGTCGCAATTGGTCTATGGGCTGGACTTGTTATTGGATTTGTAACTGAGTATTACACTAGCAATGCTTACAGGTAGGTAGTATCTATTTACTTTTTATTCCGTCATATGGTAATTTTGATCGTGATGCTAATTTCACTCTGTTATTCTGCAGCCCAGTGCAAGATGTTGCTGATTCCTGCAGGACTGGAGCTGCCACTAATGTTATCTTTGGCCTTGCTTTGGGATACAAGTCTGTCATTATTCCTATTTTCGCTATTGCAATCAGTATTTTTGTCAGCTTCAGTTTGGCCGCCATGTACGGTATTGCTGTAGCTGCTCTTGGAATGTTGAGCACTATTGCTACCGGTTTGGCTATCGATGCATATGGTCCCATTAGTGACAATGCTGGAGGTATTGCTGAGATGGCTGGCATGAGCCACAGGATCAGAGAAAGAACTGATGCCCTAGATGCCGCTGGCAACACCACTGCCGCTATTGGAAAGGTCTCGTAATTTTTTCCGTATCGGTTGCATGGGCATCAATCTTTTTACCTGGTTTACTTGTTAGTGTCTAGTTCTTTTTTTTGACATTTAAGATTGATTTGTTTCCAGGGATTCGCCATTGGTTCAGCAGCTCTTGTATCGTTGGCACTATTTGGTGCCTTTGCAAGCCGTGCAGCTATTTCAACCGTTGATGTTCTAACTCCCAAAGTTTTCATTGGTTTGATTGTTGGTGCCATGCTTCCATACTGGTTCTCAGCCATGACAATGAAGAGTGTCGGTAGTGCAGCCTTGAAGATGGTTGAGGAGGTTCGCAGACAATTCAACACCATTCCTGGTCTTATGGAAGGCACTGCCAAGCCAGACTATGCCATCTGTGTCAAGATCTCCACTGATGCTTCAATCAAGGAAATGATCCCACCAGGTGCTTTGGTCATGCTCACTCCCCTCATTGTTGGAACCTTCTTTGGTGTCGAGACACTTGCTGGTGTTCTTGCTGGCTCCCTTGTTTCTGGTGTACAGGTAAACTTGCAAGTACTTCATACTCGGATACAAATTTTACTATTGTTCTCACTCAAAAGACTGAACTTTCACTCGTCCTTAATTACAGATTGCTATCTCCGCTTCCAACACTGGTGGAGCATGGGATAATGCTAAGAAGTACATTGAGGTAAGCATCAATTGAGACCTATACGGCTGTACCAAGTTTCCATATCACAATGAATGCTTTCAGTTGTTACGGTTTCAGTAATACCACTTAACACTTAAATTTGTGTGATCAGGCTGGTGTATCCGAGCACGCTAAGTCCCTTGGTCCCAAAGGCTCAGACCCACACAAGGCAGCTGTTATCGGTGACACCATTGGAGATCCCCTCAAGGACACATCAGGTCCATCACTCAACATCCTTATCAAGCTCATGGCTGTCGAGTCCCTTGTCTTTGCTCCTTTCTTCGCCAGGCATGGCGGTCTTCTCTTCAAGATATTCTAAATGCCAGAAATATACAGTGGGGGCTAAGTGATTGTTTCTTTTTTCATAGGTGGTGTCCACTCACACCCCACCCCGACTCACTGTTGTATTGCCTCACCTCTCACCCCATTCCTCCCCTCACCCTGTTCACCCCCCTCTTAATTTGGGTGTTTATTTGGCTGCTCTAGTTTTAGTAATAACTATTAATTTTGAACATCGACCGAGTTCCAGTGTTGAGCCAATCAAAGTAAATTTATGTAAATTTTTTTAGCTGCTATATGGTGTTTGTTTGCTTTCATTTTGATAAATTACATTGGCAATGACAATGACTGGCTTCTCAAGTTTTGTTGCGCAAACTCTAAACCACAAAATATAAATATAAATATAAATATAAATAAATATAAGACAAGCTCTGGATTCTGCATCCATAACCATAATCATTAAATTGTAGAAAGCACTGTGCAAATGAAAATAAACCAAATAGTGATTGATTTGTATTTGGAGTTCCATTTTTATTGTTCCTTAACTTGATTTTTTTAGTTTATTTAAGATTTCCTTTTTCTATTGAAGGGTTAATGTGGGGTTTCTACCTATTCAAACTAGAGAGCTCCCATCAGTCCCTGTTCTTCTCTTCAACCTTTCTTCACCAATCTCTATTTGCTTCTCTCAATCTTCACCAACACCCCATTTCAGACTCGAACAAACTAGGCTTTCTCTTCGGCTTGTATTGTCTGAAACAGAGCTCTCGATGCTACTGCTGGCATACAAGCACACAACCTAATGATCTTGAAGAGAACAAGATGAGGCTTAAGATAGCCATGGTTGGATTGACCCGTCTAGCCGAGTTTTCCGCTAAAATCCTAGTTAGTCACTCCCAATTGGGCTACTGCCTCACAAAAAAAGCCACTGAGGGTGAGAAAGATTTTAGGTTGGGAGAGTGGTTGAGCAATGTGTGAATCAGAAAAACTTCATCACTGAGGAATGTAGTTGTTAGGCTTCAGCAATTTCAGATTGCAAAAGGGGGCATCGATGTGCATAGTCGTGTATATGAATCCCTTTTTATAGATCCCACACTAGGAGCTACAACATTTTCATGATTCTTGCCTAGTTCTTCTGGCAAAATGAAACTTGGTTTACCATTTGAGGTCTTGCAGAGATGGAAGTAGTGAATTCACTAGACAAGTGAGGAAATGGTCAATCTCAGACTTCAAGTACAATTACTAGGAATGTCATTCGCCCCAGCACAAGTTATAGATGAATCTATATTCGTTCTGGATGGCATAATCTGAGTTAGTTTGCAGAACATACGGAATTTCTGGATGTAAGAAGCAGAGTCATCACGTTTCTGTAGCTGACCAAGAAGAGGTTCGACAAATTTGTTGACAGCTTCTGGAGAAGTACTTATATATGTCAGGCAGAATGCTAAACTATCCCCTCACCATTCCTCTGGGAAAATCCAAAGTGTCCTATGCTAGAAAGTTAATACTACTACTAATAGACAGTAAATGGTAACCTGCAAAATTTTCTGTGATTCGTGTGAGGCGCATCACAACCGTAAATCTTATTTAGTTGGTTTGTAACGCTTAATGGAATACACGGTGAGGATGGGCGATGCAATCGATGCAAACACGAGATTTACACACCATACTTGGCTCTATTTAAGATCTAGCTTTCACTTGGAAGGTCTAACAATTGGGGATTTCTTCCAAACCAGGAAAATTTTGCTCTCCATCTCTTCCAAAATGCTTTCCTTTTCTTCTCTTAAACCTTCCCTTCCTTGCAAGCCTTCTCTAATTACTCCTTGCTTCCATCAATGTTTACCATCAATGAATTTGAAATTCGATGAAACGACTCGAATTTCTCTTTCGCACCGTGTTCTCCAAATCAATGCCCTTGGTGCCATGCCACCTTTTGATCATGGTGCCGAGGTAAACAATCTTGAATGTAAGATCAACTCCCGGAGCGACAACACGAAGCTGAAGATCGCCATTGTTGGGTTTGGAAAATTTGGTCAGTTCCTGGCCAAAACCCTAGTCCGTCAAGGGCATTCTGTTTTAGCCCACTCTAGATCGGACTACTCGGAACTTGCTCGGTCTTTGGGAGTTTTGTTTTTCTCCGATGCTGACGATCTCTGTGAAGAGCATCCCGATGTTGTGATTTTCTCTACTTCAATACTCTCAATAGAGGCTGTGCTGAAATCATTTCCTGTTCAGAGACTGAAGAGAAGTACTCTCTTCGTCGATGTGCTTTCAGTGAAAGAGCTCCCCAGGAGTCTTTTTATAGATCATTTGCCCGGGGAGTATGATATTTTATGTACACATCCGATGTTTGGACCTGAGAGTGGTAGAAATGGGTGGAAAGGTCTGAACTTTGTGTTTGATAGAGTGAGAATTGGGCCTCAGGAATCAAGAATAAGGCGGTGTGACACGTTCTTGGACATATTCGCACAGGAAGGCTGTAACATGGTGGAAATGACATGCGCTGAGCATGACAGGCATGCTGCAGAGTCACAATTCATGACTCATACAGTGGGGAGAGTCTTGGAGAGGTTAGGGTTGCTACCTTTGCCAATAAATACTAAAGGATACGAGGCTTTGCTAGGTTTGATCGACAACACTGTGGGTGATAGCTTTGAACTGTACTATGGGCTGTTTATGTACAACAAGACTGCTTTGGAGCAGCTGGAGAGGTTGGAAATGGCTTTCATGGCGATGAAAAGGGAGCTTTTCCAACGTATCCGTGATGTTGTTAGGAGGCAATTCTTTGGAACTGTGGAAGATGCAAGAAGAGGTTACGAAGAAAGGCAGAAGTTGTTTGAGAGTTTGAGTGATGCAGAAAAACGTCAATACAAACAGAAGTTGTTCAGGACTGTGGATGATTCAGATAGGGAAAAAGGTGGCAATGAGAAACCTGAGCAAAAGGAAGAAGAGAATTCAGAGAATGCAGAGACTCCAGGGAAAGAAGAAGGCGGAGAGAAAGGCGAAGGCAATGAAGAGAAGTGATCCAGGTAACCTGTAGGTTTTCATGCATTCTGATAGGTTTTGTTGATGTGTTTGGTAATATGTTGTAGTGGTAACTTTTGCATATCATGTTTAGGACAAGTAAATGTTGGGTACTGTGTGTGCATGGAGTTTTAAGTTAATGTGTGTAAAAAACTATGTGTTTGGTGGTAACTCTAAAGGATGTTAAAAACTCTGTTCCTTGATTTAGGGTTTCCTACTTTTGGATTTTCAGTTTCTAGATTGGGTAGAATGTTCATAGTTTTATTGTTTCTAGATTATTAGAAGGAATGGACTTTAGATTATCATTCGAAGATTGTGATGATTGTGAACAACCATATCACAACTCACGAAGGTGGTTTACGGCCTTACACTCGAACATTTTGTCCATCGTGTTTATGTTTATCTCTAGTGGCCGCGACTTGATTTAAACATTTGTATATGTCAAATGCTTACACTCTCAAGCACAAAAAAATCTCTTTGTCTAGGTTTAAGTTAACATCTCTTTTGCAACATTATCCAAGGTTCTCATGTCTCTATCTTCACACACCCTTCTCTAGCAAAATTGTGGTTTATAGCTTAAGTGCTCATCCCTCTCTATTGAGACTAAAAGTCTACTCCATCCGTTCCATGGATCCCGACTTTTGGTATATGTTAGATATGCTCTCTCTACAAGCTTAAGCTTTTAGAGAAGTTGACAATCTTACACTCTCAAGTGAAAAACTCAAGCTAGGCTTTTCCATTTTCAAAGAAAAGTATTTCCTAGGCCTATCCATAACACGATCAAAAGTTACTTCATTTTTTCTCTACGGTGAATGTTACTTTTATCTATGGGGATGGATAATGACACAACGAACCCCTACAGTGTAAGGTGCTGGTTTACGTAACTGAGTTCATAGTAAAAAAAAAAAAAACCAGCTAGGTCAACGAAACTGCATAAAGCACCTACATAATGTGTTGTTGCTATCGTTCTTCTTCCCACGTCTTCTTTTCTTCAAAACTAGTCCATTGCTGATGTGTTGTAGCCATTGTTGTTCTTGTTTCTAACACAACACAACACACCGACGAGGAAGAGAAAATCAACAACAACAATTTTCCCTTTATCTTCTTATCTCATTTTATGCGTTCAACAAAATCTCCATCTGTGGGGGTGGTAAAAACTGTGAACTCCATTGAATTTTCATGGCAGAATTTGGTGATCTTTAGGAAAAAAAAGATACCTTTGGAGGTGGTCGGAATTATGAACTATGTTGGATTACATGGCGGAAGCCATTGATATGAAGTGAGAGATTATGGTGATTAGGGAGATGATGAAGAGAGAATAATTAGAGTCAAAATTGTTTTACTCTTGGCGGATGGATGTTCTTATTAAAAAAAATGGATCTTGTCCGTCTCACTTAAGTAGGGGCTATGATCCTTTTGTTGGGCGTCATTATCCGTTCCCTTGATCTCTATAGGTCTTTGATGAGTTTCTTTCTTTTCTCCTTGAGGGGTTTACTCTAGAGTCTCTCTCACAGAGCTTATATGGAGTTTGGTCTCGAAGCACTGATTTGTATCTGGGAGGGTGGTCCGCACGTGATCAGATCACTCTACCCTTCTCTTCATGGGTTTGGAGAAATAGGAAAGGAGTAGAATTGGTCCAATCACATATGAACCACCCTCCCAGACACAAATCAGTGTTTTGGGATCAGGCTCTTCAGGCCTGGTCCTCTCTCAAGCTCTCGCAACCCCCACACTTGGTAAAGCTCGTGAAACCATCAATAAATGCTTAATGTTTAATTGGTTAAGGATTGGAACCACCAATATGGATTTGTGGGGTATTTTTATCTTTCCAAATGAGTTATATCTTTATTGAGCCCTTCTAGCCGTCGAGGAAAGCGGCGAGGAAATGGGTGAGGGGGTGGCTATTACCACTCATCCCCCTCAAGATTCGCAAAGCTATGCATCTCGAGGGGGATGAGCGGTCACACTCACCCCCTCGCCCATTTCCGTTCTGATGTCGTGAATGATTAGTTTCCAAGTTTTAGAATGGAGTAATTCTTGCTGGCCTGGGCCCAGCTGCCTGGGGGGGGGGGGGGAAATACACTTTTGCCCCCCTCTTTAAACAACTTTTTCCAAAAAAGTGGTTAAAGAGGGGGGAGGGGAATTGTACATTCGCCCCCCCCCCCCCCCCCCCCCCGACAGCAACCCCGCTCCCTTTCCCAGGCCAGCTAGAATTGGGGTTTAGAATGTCATGTAGGATGTCCTTGATGTCAGATAAGGGTCTGATCTTCATTTCTCTACCCCTATCATAATATAATTACATTTTCATGAGGCAATCTAAATGAAGCAACCTTATCATTATCATCCGGCTAAAGAAGTAGCAAATCATTTAGAAGAACCCGTCTAATCGTCGAGGGCAGCAGCGAGGAAAACAGCGAGGGACCCCACAGGGGGGAGGGGGAGCCGTCCATTCCCCCGGGATGCGTGCGTTGAAAATTCAAACGCGCATCCCGGGGGGAATGGACGGCTCCCCCTCCCCCCTGTGGGGTCCCTCGCTATTTTCCTCGCTGCTTCCCTCGACAATTAGAATTTTACCATTTAGAAGTAGCAAATCATTGTAGTTGTTGTTATGGATTAAAAAATAGTAAAATTGTTGATTATGGTTTGATACACACCCACATTTTCCTCCTAGTACCATCATGCCGTACATGTCATACTTTTTTACTTTGTGGCATCACTTTTCGCCTTTTACCGCCTGTCAGGAAAAATAAATAATATATATTCCAGCCAGTTACCCCTTACAACTCAATTTCAACTATATTTCGACCATTTTCAATAATTTTTTGGCGTTTATTGCTCAATTTCAACCATTTTTTAAACCTCCTTGCTCGATTTTGAGTTTTTTGGTGTGATTTGAAAACTTGTTTACTTTTAATGTTGTTTGAGTATATTTTGGAAGGTTGAAGATGAAACATTCACTACATCAAATTGACATTTTTGTAACAACTCCAAAAACAATATTACTTTTGAAGTGTAACAATCCACCTAACAATTTTACACATTTTCACAAATAAAATGATACAATAATTGTATCACCATAAAGAGTATGGCTATAAAAGTGATACTATTCATGGTGATCCAACTTATTGTATAATTTTTTTTTTGTTACTGTTTTTCATTTTCTTGACTAAGTTTAGTTTTGACTTGATATTGTTTGGTGGATTGTAACATCTCAAAAGTGATACTGTTTTGAGAATTGTTACAAAAGTGCCAATTTGGTGTAGTGATTGGAAGTGATTTTTGAAGATAAACTTGAAGATGAAGCCTTAATTTTTGGGGTTTTAAGGTGTTCCAACAACTTTGACGAGGAGGTTTGGTGAAGATGGAAGATGTTGTTTGAAGATGGAGGAGATTGGTTGAAAATATATGTGATTTGGGTTGAAGATGAAGGTGATTTGGCTCGGGTTGACAAAAATGTAGATTCAGGCGCACACTGGCAAGCCTTATGTTTAAAAACTCGTCAGATCTTGTTTTTAACTGGACCAAAAATTACTTGGTACCACCACTCACGAAAAATTGTGAGTATTGATACAGAAACTCAACCAAGGGTTTGCAATGTCGAGTTTCTATAAATTAACTCGCAATATTTCATGCATGGTGACACTAAGTAAGTTTTCATCCATGATTTAAAAAAAAATAAAAATAGATTCAGTCAGTTTTTTCTCCAAAAATTGGCCCATGGGTTCACGAGTGTCCCAAAGGACACTTTTCCAGATTGTTTTTTTGTCAACCCAAGCAAAAATCATTTTCATCCTCAACTCTATTTTCAACCCACGCCCGTCTTCAATCAACTCTTCCACCTTCAACCAAACTCTTTCTCAAAGTTTTTGATATCTCTTGGGACCCACAAGGCTTCATCCCTTTCATTATCTCTTATATCATATAAATGTCTTTTTCATCTTCAACTAACAACCTTCATTTTCAAGTTTTTAGGCTTCTAAACTATACAAAAAGCTTCAAATCAAGCAAATGACTTCGAGAAAAAATGAAAATGAGCAAAGGAGGTCGAAAAAATGGTCAACGAGGAGAGATTCTTGTATATGCCCTAGAAAAAGCTTTGGTTTTCCGATAAGACTCGCAAGAATTTTTTTTTTCTTGGTGAGTGGTACCAAGTAGGGGTGGGCACAGTCCGGATCGGTTCTAAATTTTGAGGAACCTAATTCGGACCGTTTAAATTTAACGGATCCGATCCGGTCCGGATTCCTTTATTTTAAACTTTGGGACCGAACCTAACTCCAACCGTTTGAAATACTTTTTTTTTTGAAAGGCAAGTAGGGTTTTTATAGGATCCCAGAACCCATAAAGATGCTGCAAGCTGGGTTTGAACCCATGACTTAGTGGTACCATCCGCCAAGCTCTAACCGTTGAGCTGTCATGCCATTGGCAAACACACGCTACTTTACGTAAACGATTAAACGCCATAGAAAACATGTGCATTAATGATTGTGACTAGGTGTGGGCACAGTCCGGATTGGTTCCAAATTTGGATGAACCTAACTCGAACCGTTTAAAATTAACGGATCCAATCCGGTCCGAATCCCCTCATTTTGAACATTGGAACCGAACCTAACTCGAACCGTTTGGAACGGTCCGGTTCCTACGGTTCCAAATCTAAGTTGATTATGTTTTACACAAGCAAATGTCACACTGCATCTGTATATGATAGATTATAGTTACTCAAATATAAGTTGATTATGTCTTACACAAGCTGCAAGCAGCAACAGGCCAGCAACAACTGCTGCTTACACAAGCTGCAAGTAGCAACAGGCCAGCAACAACAGCAGTAGGCAGCAACAGCAACAACAGGCAACTGCAAGCAACAACAAGCAACAACTAAAACTAAAACTAAAACTACAAGCAACAACAAGAATGCTAATAACTCCTATGGTGCTATTTGGACAGTATTTGAGGTTGGAAAAATGCACGTTTGTCCATTTATAACATGTACATCCATGTCAAAACCTTGTCCTACACTCATTCAACATCATTATCTCTCTACTGCCCATTGGTCCTTGAGTAATTTTCAACATTCTATGTTAGTCTCAAAACATTCAAATTATTTGATTTCAGAAAGTATAGATTGCCTAAAGAGCAAATAGACTCAACTATTATCTTCTTTACGTCCTTGACCAATGAATCTTGAGACAAATTTTCTTGGAATCCAACATGTCACATTCTTCCATTTCATTTAGTAACAGTATAAATTTTTTTTTTCTACAAATGAAAAACTGCAGTAACACTAGAAAACTAAGCTTACATTGTCAATCAAACTTGGCCATAATTAACAAAAAATTAAACCAGCATTATAAAATAAAAAAGATAAAAACTTACTTTCCAGAGTGAAGCAACATCCTGACAAATCCAACGAGCGGTACAGTTTCCTTCAAAATCTGATCCTCCCAATCGACCCACTCCTCATTCTCCTCCTTCTTCTCCTAAGTCAAGAACCTTTCATTAACATGAGCATTCTTCGAAGAATACCCGAAAACAATAGCTTTTACCGACTCCTCGCCCCCGCTCACACCAACATGCGAGATGACTGGCTTTCGCAGCAAATCCGGGCTTAGAGCATCCACTCCTTCGGCTCTCTCGCCTTCGAAATCTGATTTTAGGGACCGAAAGCGTGTACTCGGGATTTGTAGGAGCTGGAGAAGACGATGAAGGAAGGGAAAGAAGAGGAGGGGAGTGTACTCGGGTTTGTGCGGAGGAGAATCGGAGGTGAAGCAGATATCGAAGCCATTAATGAGTGTGTTTCGGTGTTAGATAGTGTAATTTTGGCTTCTCATCAGAGATGATTTGGGGTTCTTCTTCTTCTTCGTTTCTATTAGTGTTTAGTTTCTATTTCTATTCTAACTTCAAGTCTCCAACTTCCTATTTAGGTTTAGTAAATTGTAATGTAATGTAATTGTGATTTGAAAATGGTCCAACCCGGACCGTTTCTTTTAAAATAATAGGAACCGGGTCCGGACCGTTTTATAACGGATCCGGACCGTATCTAAAAGCACAAAATTAAAATCCGGACCGTTTAGAGAAAAACGGTCCGGTTCGGTTTGAATCCGTGGATCCTCGACCCGTTTGCCCACCCCTAATTGTGACTCTTTTTCTTGTCCACGTCATCTGCTTATCTTCTTCCCTATCTAATTAATATTTCTTTTTTTATTCTCTCTAATTCTAAACGACTAAACATTGCTCTGAATGATAAATCCAACTTCATCATCTATTCTGTGATTCGTAAAGAAAACCATGTCTTTGTGGATTTGAATAGAGTTGACATGAGAATAGGAAAAAAAAAGGCCACTGACTAAAGAAAGAAAAAGAGTAAGTTACAGAGATGGTATAATAATTTTTTTAATAGTTTTTTTAACAGAGATTAGATAGTACTAGTGATTTTTTAAAAGATTTTAATTATATTTATATGTGTTTTCGCCATGTCACAAGAAAGATTAAATGAGTTAGCTATGATGTCTATTGAGAACGACTTAGCGGAAAAAGTTGATTACAACAATATAATTAGTGATTTTGCATCTCAAAATGCTAGAAGAGTCATGCATATTTAAGTAAAATAAGACATTAAATTTTTTTCTTCTAAAGTGGGGCCCATTTTTAGAGTTCGCCCAGGACCCCTGTAGACTCAGGATCGCCACTGCCTACTAGTAATGCAATATTTTCTATCCATACAACCTTTATTAATGACAACCAAGTCGAACAATAATTTTTGCAACTGCACTTCTATTAAGAATAACCTCCTTATATTAACAAATATGGTTTGTCGTTCCAACATTATTATTATAGAGAGTTATATTATAGATGTGTTTATTCAAAGTAGGAGCAAGTATATTTTGATATTCTAGAATACGATATCTCAACATCGAGGGAGATATTGGACTTAAAATGTTATCATACAAGTACTTTTGGTTGGTTAAATTATTAATAATGGGAATATATGGATTTTGTTTTTGGAAGGGGGGAGGGATATTTAATTCTCAGTTAGTCGCATGCACGAGCATCATGTGTTCATATTTGGGCCCTATAAAACTCAACATAACCCTAATGTTGTCAATGGTAGTTTGGTTGGATGGTTAAGGCTGTGGTGATTCAACCTACATGTTTTGAGTTATATATGTACCGGTTGCATGCTTGCCTTTCAAAAAAAAAAAAAAAAACCCTAATGTTTAGGGTTTCTAAAGTAGAAATGGTGGTTGATGGCTATGGTGGTGGTCAGTAATGGCTCACGATGAAGCTTCTTTATGATCAAAAGACACTAAAGCTAAGCAAAATCAGGTTTGTGCTTGACACCTCCACACAAATGATGCATCTATGCAAGAAAAGCCTCCCCACCTCTGTATTCTTTTTTCTTGTTTTTTCCCTCTCTTTTCAATGGTTCAATTGCTTGAAAAAGCATTGTGCTTGGTCCAATCTTCCTGAGGTAGGTAGGCAACCCTAATTAAAGTGACTTGGTTGCAACAAAACATACTTTATATATATATATATATGCTACAAATACATCAAAGCAATACAAAACCAATATATAATCTTTTAGGATTTTCTTAAATCAATATCCAATACGATATATCCATACTAGCAAAAGAGACTGAATTAAATCACTAGCAAAAAAGGATTGAGTTATATCACTTTTTCATAGAAAGGCAGTAACAGGATCTCTTGGCAATCTATTATGAATCTACTTATTGGAAGCTTTCTTGTGATAATCCGGACATTCTAGCAAAAGAGGTTTCGTTAAATCACTATTTATGGAAAGATAATTATGGTTTATGAAAAATTGAAGTTTGTAGACAATTTTTTCTCGACCTACATGCAATTTATTCTCACTTATGTAGGATTTACGAACATTTTTGTCTTAGTAGATACCATTTCAAAGAGTCACATCCATACAAGTTGAGCTTGCTTAAATCTGTAAATAAATCTCTACATTCTCGGTCACGATCACTTCAAAAGATTTGTTCTCACACAAAGTCGACCCAAAATCAACTAGATTTCGTAGAGCATTCAAAACTTGAAGAAACTTCAAATACTTTTGGGCACCTTTCCAGAGGCGGAGCCAATATTGCAAACAAGGGGGGGGGGGGGGGCAAAAAAATAAATCACAGATAATTTAATTCTTAAAATAAATATGATTAAAACAAAGTTTCAAAAGTAGTACAAGAGAAATATATTTTATGTGTCAATGTTGTTGCACATTGAATTTTAGTATAAATTCTTTGCGAGTTCTCATGTTCATAGGGTTTACCAAACCAGGCGCTTAGGCTACAATATTGTAATTCATGCCTGAAGGCTACAATATTGTTACCACTTAATATTCTCTGCGTTGTAATCCATGCCCGAAAGCTATATAACTGACCCTATAGGGTTTACCAAACCAGGCCCGAATGCTACAATATTGTTGCCACTTAATATCCTCGTCGCCTCTATCTCGCAGGGAGACTTGCTTTCGCTCCGGTCCGTTGTCTCCACCTTGCATGAAGACATTTTATCCACGGCGAAGCACATGTGCTTCTAATAATCAGGTGAAAACTCGCAAAATCTTAACTGGTGAGTCTCGAATCTGCGACCTCTTACAAGAAGAGTTGATATCCGATCAACTGAGCTACAATTGGTGGATAACTGTTAATATTAAGAATGTTACCGTCCAATTGCTTAGCTGAAGCAGGCTACTGTGACGACTGAAGAGTGTCGATGAGGAGCAAACAAGCAAGAGAGAGAGTAAGACCACCTCCATAAATCGATCTATGTCTAATCGAAATCGTATTGTGCGATTGAAGGGGATTGGAGAAAATCGATCTTTGTCAAAATCGTTTTGGGCAATTGAGAAGGCGGAGAGGTGAACTTGCGAAGGCTTGCGAACTTGCGATGGGTTTGCGATTTTGTGTATATTTGTATTTTATTATCTATGAGAGGGGGCAATCTAAAATTTTAAAGGGGGGCAAGATTGCAAATATTGTTAGTTTGGTGGGGTTTCTTAAAAAGCTATGAGGGCAATTACCCCCATGCACCTTTCCACATACTACACAGGAATTCAAAGCAAGATACTTACGAAACACCAAAATCTTATGTTGAATCTCTAAGAGAGAGTTAAACATCCGTCAAATTTTCCTATTCTCCTTCCGTGACACCGTGTGGCCTTAGTTAAGGCACCCAAGTTTTTTTCCGGCTGAATATTGAATACACACCTCCCTTGTCTCTAAGAGAGAGTTAAACATCCGTCAAATTTTCCTATTCTCCTTCCGTGACGCCGTGTGGCCTTAGTTAAGGCACCCAAGTTTTTTTCCGGCTGAATATTGAATACACACCTCACTTGTCCATTCACTTCTAAATTTCTCCGACGGGTGTCTAAAAACATCCAACATGGTACCACTAGGTCAACGGTTCAAACCCAGCTCAACGACATGACAGCTCAACGGTTAGAGTTTGGCGGATGGTACCACTAGGTCATGGGTTCAAACCCAGCTTGCGGCATCTTTATGGGTTCTGGGATCCTATAAAAACCCTGCTTGCCTTTCAAAAAAAAAAAAAAAAAAACATCCAACATGTGGATGCTCTAAATGATCTCAATTTCCCACCACCCTAAAACAAGCAACATTCAAATTCAGGTAAATTCTGTTTCTCCCCGAACAAACTTCTACCACTTTGGCCTGTCCCAAGCTCACAACTTCAAACCTTCACTGCACTCAGAAGAATGGATTCTTTGAAACGACAACCAGCTCGTAACAAACTCATGGCCTTCTTGTTCTTCCACCTCAGGATTTCTCCCCTACAAAGCTCGAACCTTTTATGGGTTTCATCACTCATCAAAGAAACCCATTGAAGCTTTTGAAGCTCTTCTTTAACCCCTTTAGTTTGTTCTTTCGACTTCTCTTCAAAATGTTGAGTCTTTCATCAATCCAACCTGCAAAACCCAAGCTTTTTTCAGTCTATGCAACCGCTTCTCCAATGGGTCTTCGATTCTCTCAGTTTTCTTCACTAGCCCATTTCAATATAACCCCAAAAACCCCAACTTTATCATCATCATCATCCCTTCGAAGGCAATGTGTTCAAATCAAAGCTCTGGATGATGCCCAATCTTACGACACTGAGGCAAAGTTCAACAACCAGTTTGAGAAGAAGCAAAAACTGAAAATTGGAATTGTGGGGTTTGGGAATTTCGGCCAGTTTTTGGCGAAAACAATGGCGAATCAAGGGCATTGTGTGTTGGCTCACTCGAGGTCGGATTATTCTGAAATTGCTAGGGAACTGGGGGTTTCATTCTTTACTGATCCAAATGATCTTTGCGAAGAACACCCAGAGGTAATTATGTTGTGTACTTCAATACTTTCGACAGAATCTGTGTTAAAGTCATTTCCTTTGTTGAGGTTGAAGAGGAGTACTCTGTTTGTTGATGTGCTATCTGTGAAGGAATTTCCCAGGAGTTTGTTTTTACAGAATTTGCCTGCAGAATGCGATATTCTGTGTACCCATCCAATGTTTGGGCCGGAGAGTGGTAAGAATGGGTGGAAAGGTTTGAATTTTGTGTATGATAAAGTGAGAATTGGAAATGAGAAGGCTAGAATGAGTAGGTGTGATAGGTTTTTGGATGTTTTCGCACAAGAGGGATGTAACATGGTGGAAATGTCGTGTGCTGAGCATGATTGGCATGCGGCGGGGTCTCAGTTCATGACTCATACAGTAGGGAGGGTGTTGGAGAAGTTAGTGTTGAGTTCGACGCCTATAAACACTAAAGGGTATGAGACATTGTTAGGTTTGGTTGACAACACTTCGGGTGATAGCTTTGATCTTTACTATGGGTTGTTTATGTATAACAAGAATGCTATGGAGCAGCTGGAGAGGTTGGACATGGCTTTTGAGTCTTTGAAGCAGCAGCTTTTTGGGCATCTCCATGATGTTCTGAGGAAGCAGTTGTTCGATCATGCAGAGAATGCAGATGACATAGCGAGGGGACCTAAGCTAATTCAGAATGGTTCTGCGAGCGAATCAGGAGATGAATTGAAATCCTAAAAAGAATGCCGTAGATTTAGGTACTGCTGCTGATATCTTTTAGTGTAACTTAGTTATGTTGCTTATTCGAATGTTTCGTATAATGAAATGTGAAGTTACAGCAAATGTTGTTTTCGCCCTTTTATAGATTCTCTCTTTATGATTTTCATTTCAAACAAGATATGAGATGGGGGAATATACAGTTTGATCAAAACGAATACTGATTAAAGATGTGAAACCCTTCATATATCTTCTCTTTATGTCTTTCTGTGTATGTGTCAATTAGAATGCAATGAGAGTCATGATGAGACAGAGATATATTCGATGAACAAAAAATCAACTCTTCAGGCTTTGAAGAAGGTTTAAATAAGGTCTTAGTTTGCAGGCTCAATCATTTTGGTCGTTACTCGTTTCAAATACCGTTAGGCTCCTAGAATGATCTCAAGATTCTGTCACAAATAGACTAATACTCGTGCAGAAAGATTTTCATCAAATGCAGTATGTTGGTTTCCTTTAGAAACTAAATAAAGATGGAAAGAGAGAATGCCATTAGTGATACAGTCCCTATGCTGACATTATTATGGCAATAAAAGAGAATTAACTTTTAGAATAAAGTGTTTTGGTGTAGAAGCCATCAGCTACCTTAGCTGATAAAAGTTTGTGAACGATCGTACCATAGAGCCTGGGTTCGAATTCCTTCCTCACCAGGTTACTAATCTCAGTTAACATAAGTTTCATATAGTAGCTTGAAAAAGTTAAATAAATAACTAAGTAATTTAAACATCTTTGAGGTATTTTACTCTTGCGGACAGGATGTACAGAGCTTCGTACAAATCAACCGCTATATAGACATTAGAAAACTTATTCTTCACTAGAATGCTTGGTAGATTAAGTTCATCAACCCCCATTAGATATGTAGAATCTATAAATTCCATAGAATCTATAAGTACGGTTTGCCTTGACAATCCCAACATCAGTCGTCAGTACAAATAGGATTACACAAATCACACACGGCCTGAAATTACACTTTGGCATAGTCAATTGTGCTCTTACCTTCCAAATGGCTTTTAACAAAGAGTTCTATGTAATCTCTGACTTTCATCTTCTTGAACACCCTTTGCCCACATTTTTCAATCAATTCATCAGAAGGTCCGATCTCATTATCGAAAGGTGCTGAGTACAACATAACCAAAGAGATTCTCTCTTTTTCTGAATTAGGCACTACCCTATGTATTGGGCTCTTGAACATCCCATTACTCATTATCTGCCAGAGTTATTCATACACAATGTTTCATCAACATAGGACAGAGATTTAGCAATAATTAGGTAATTATTTTTTCAAAATAAATAGAAAGACTATTATGTACCTCCATTTGATCTGCCATGTTGACTACTAAAGCATGGGGAATGATTGGAACTTTGAACCATTCGCCATCTTTGAGAACTTGAAGGCCTTCTACTTCTTTGTCTGGCAAAAGTATGGAAATTCCTCTTCCATCAGTGTGGGGTTTGAGTCCGTATGAGAGATTTGGCTTTGAACAAAGAGGATAGTAGTTGAATCTTGCGTACATTGGAGCTTCTGCTCCAAACTGTTTGAGGAACTCATCCTCCTCCAAATGTAGCAATTTTGCCAAGGCTATCACAATGTTCTCAGCCAGCAAACCTGTCTTGATGCTAAATTCATGCAAGACTTCCCTGCAAAATTCTTAGGTATGTCACACATTCCCTATTTCTCGTTGTTTGGTAAATTTGATATGTAATGTAACAAGATATGTGATTTAGTTTTCAATGGTGTCATCCCATATACGTCTCGTATGCAATTAATATATGAGAAATTCTACTGGTTTGAAAGGCTTTAGTACCTGAAACGCTCCGGATATTCTGGCCAGAAATTGAGGTTCCTCTGTTCTTGTGGTTTTACCAAGAGAAACAACCTGTCGTTCCAATCAAGAGTTTGCTCTTCTGACACAATACGATCATTTCCATATCCTTGCACTGTATCTATTGATATGTCCTTACACACAGAGTACTTTTGCTTTTGTTCCATTGGCAAAGCGAAGAACTTCTTTGCTACTTCACGTACCTCGTCAAGTAAAGAATTCGGTATCCCATGGCCTATCATCTGAAATTTAACAGCAACCCTGTTATGTAACATGTCATCTTGATACAACATACAGCTCATACAAGAAAGAAGACCAAAATAGTCTATACGGTGCAAATGATGCAAGTAAAGCTCCATTGGATTTACATGTTAGAGCCAAAATCAGACCAACCTGAAACATGCCCCATGAAGAAAGGGCAGATTTAAGTTTCTCCATCTCCTCTTCCTTTTCTTCTGTGGCCACAGATGTGGACATTATGAGTTGAAAATCAATGATGGGAATCAAATCTGATGAAGAAGCGTGGATAGGGCCATCTTTATGGACATATCTCAATGGTGGTTCATTGCCATGGATGGCTAATTCCTGGACATGTGATGTTTGATGGGAAGCAAGCAGGCCTTCAGCCATGTCTGTATAACAATGAGTCTGAAGATGATTGATATTAGTATTAGAACATTAGTTTCCTTCACTATTTGTAGTAAAACTTGGTGGTTGATGAATTCATGTTGTCCTTGTCAGGGAGCTTTATATCCATGAAAAGATTTTGTTGTCTCGCAACTTTTAGAAAGAAAAAAAAAGTATATGCAATGATGTCTGGGCCATTTAGAAAAGAAAAAAAAAATGTCCATTAGTTATTGTTTAGTATGATAAGATTTAGTGAGGGTACTGTAATGTGATTTTCAAAGATAAGATAAGATAAGGTAAGGTAAGATAAGGCTGTAATGAGATTTAATAAGATAAGATAAGGTAAGGTTGTTGAAGGTAATGTACAGAAAGCAAAAGATAAGAGTATGGAGGAAAACAGTGAGCAATTATTCATTGATACGAGCTGTCATGGACTAGTAATCCGTGCGGCACTAGCTATCCAATTCACTAGTAAGCCTATGAGTAATTACTTTGACGGGCACAAATATTAACTTGAGAATGCACAATATCAATCTGTAGACAATATAACAATGCACAATAGTCAGTAAAAACTCTCATTCACATTCAATAGATTACAATGGGGAGGAACGTTCGGAAGGACGTTGCTCAAGACTAGTTCGATGCTATCGATCGATGGAAATACAAGTTTGAAGTTGAAAAGCAATGCAAAGAGAACAATAAAAAAATGCTAGCGGTACAGTCTGGCCCGACTATGCAATGGAGGCAACACGTCCTCACAGTCAAGAGCTCAAACATTCCCCCTATAATATAGATGCTAAGCATTTGGGCACTTTTCAAAAGGGAACATTGAGTTTTGAGACCATTAGGAAGGCCTCTGACCTTGAGTCCTAACACTCTCCCACACTCAATTCGCTGACGCCCTCGCAGCGAACTTTTCCAAGTACTCTTTCAGCTTTGAGAGGTATGGCAGCAGATGCTCGACTGGCTCCCAACTGATCTCTGAAGGAGGTTCATCCTGCCACTTGACTAAATACTCTCTATCCGAGCCTGTGTTGTTGATGAGGCGGTCAGCTAAGATTTCTTCCACTTCTCGATCTGGCTTAGTAGGATGCTTAGGCAATGCGCGAGTAGATACATTTCTTGTGGGATCAGCAACATCTGCATGGTAGGACTTCAAGTTACTTGCATGGAAGACAGGATGGGTGAAACGGAGCCAATGTGGTAACTTGACGCGATATGAGACTTTGCCGACTTTCTCAATAATCTGTACCGGTCCCTCATACTTGCGAAACAGATTGTTGTGTGCTCTAGCTGTCATTTTATACTTGTTGAACATATCGAGCTTCACCAATACCAAGTCCCCGACTTCAAAAGGATCAATTCGTCGTTTCTTGTCGGCCCATTTCTTCATGTGACAGGAGGCTTTCTCAAGATAGGCTCAAGCAACTTCAATGTTTTTCTGCCAGGCTTTGACAAATTCAAGAGCTCTTGGGCTGGGTCCTTGGTATCCGGTAAGTACTGTGTGTGGTGTCAATGGTTGCTGACCAGTAACCAACTGAAAGGGGCTGGAGTGAGTAGCTGAGCTCTTTTGTAAGTTGAAACAGAATTGTGCAACATCAAGTAGTCCCACCCAATTTTTCTAGTTTGCACTTACAAAATGACGAAGGTATTCTTCAAGCATAGAGTTAAACCGCTCAGTCTGTCCGTCGAATTGGGGATGTTGGCTTGTCGACATATTAAGTTTGGATCTCAAGAGCTTAAACAACTCTTTCCAGAACTTTCCTGTGAAGCAAGCATCACGGTCGCTAACAATGTTTTCGGGCAGTCCCCAATACTTCACTACATGCTTGAGGAACAATTGCGCCGTATCTTCGGCTGTGCAAGTCAGTCCAGTCGGCACAAATGTCACATACTTTGAGAATCGGTCAACAACTACAAGGATACTTCTGAAATCCTCCACTTTCGGTAACCCCGTAATGAAGTCCATGGAAACACTTTCCCAAGGACGAGTTGGAACAGGCAGGGGCTCTAGTAAGCCTACTGGTCGATCTCTTTCAACCTTATCTTGCTAGCAAATAAGACAGGTTCGAACATAGACCATTACATCCTCCTGTATCTGCGGCCAATAGTACCCCCTCTCTAGCAATGCAAGTGTTCGTCTCCAACCTGGATGTCCCGCCCAATGGGTGTCATGGCATTCTCTCAAAAGTTCTTTCCTCAAACCCGAAGTTCTCGGAACATAGAGGCGATTACTAGTTGTGAGTATTGCTCCATCTTTTATCCAGAACCGTCGAGTTTTGCCCTGCTTGATCAACTCTGTAATCGCCTTCGCTTGTGGATCTATCTGTAGGCCTACTTTGATCTTCTCCAAGATGGTGTGACTCGGACCAGTATGGGTTAGCACTGCAAGGTCTGCCCTTCTACTGAGTGCATCAGCTACATTGTTAGTGCGCCCTGGCTTGTATTCCAATACTAAGTCAAATTCTGTTAATTTTTCCTGCCATCGAGATTGCTTGGAGGTTAGCATCTTCTGAGTAAGGAAATGGCTTGCTGCAGCATTATCCGTTTTAACAAGGACTTGAGATCCCAAGAGGTAGTGTCTCCACACCCGTAAACAATGTACAATGGCTAGCAATTCCTTTTCCTGAGCTGAGTAACGAGACTCTGTATCATTCAACTTTCGACTCTCATATGCTACCGGGTGACCATCTTGAAGTAAAACTCCCCCTAAGGCATAGTCAGATGCATCTGTTTGTACTTCAAAGGGCTTGGTGATGTCTGGCAAGGCCAATACTGGATCTTTCATCACGGCCAATTTCAAGTCTTGGAATGAAGCTTCACATTGCCTATCCCATTCCCATGTTCGGTCTTGTTTCAACAAATTTGTCAGGGCAACAACTCTCTTAGAGTAATCCCTTATGAAGCGACGATAATTGTTTGCGAGTCCAAGGAAAGAACGTAGGTGAGACACGTTCTTAGGAGAGTTCCAATCATGGATTGCCTTGACTTTCTCCATGTCCATCCGAATCTTGCCATTGCCAATAACATGACCCAAGAAATTGATCTGGGTCTGGCCGAATGAGCACTTTTCCTTCTTGACAAAGAGATGATTATCCCTAAGGATTTGGAACACTTCTCGCAAATGATGTAGGTGTTCTTCTATAGTCCCACTATAAACCACAATGTCGTCAAGATAGACAACCACAGACTTGTCCAAAAGGTGACGGAACATGCCATTCATAAGGGTGCAAAATGTAGCTGGAGCATTGGTCAAGCCGAAGGGCATTACTAGGAACTCATATGACCCATATCTAGTAGAACAAGCAGTTTTGGGTTCGTCACCAGCAACAATGCGGACCTGATGGTAACCTGATCTCAAGTCGAGTTTTGTGAAGTATCTGGCGGATCCAAGTTGGTCGAATAAGTCTGCAATGAGCGGCAGCGGGTATTTGTTCTTTATAGTGACTTTGTTCAAGGCTCTATAATCAACACAAAGGCGAAGACTGCCATCATGTTTCCGCTGAAAAAGAACAGGTGCCCCATAAGGTGCTTTAGAGGGCCGAATGAATCCTGACTCCAACAAGCCATCTAGTTGTGTTCTCAATTCGGTCAGCTCTGGAGGGCTCATGCAATATGGACTACGTGTGGGAGGCTTGGCACCAGGGACTAACTCAATTTCGTGATCAATGAGCCTTCTGGGAGGTAGATTCTTTGGCAATTCATTCGGCACCACTTCGCTGAAGTCAGCAATAACTTGGGCAACTTCCTCAGGGATTTTGCTAGTATCATCTTCCATCTCTATCTTTACCACAACTAAGTACGTATCTTCTCCTTTGGCCAAGCCTCTCTTGACTTGGAGCGCCGACAATATTCTATCATGAGTTGTTGGTCGAATTGAGGTTGGTACAATGCGTAGTCTGGGTCCGAAAAACCCCAAGGAGTCCATGAAAGGTAATGGTCCTGCTGCAGCTCCTCGGAAGAATTCTTGGCCAAGAATCACTTTAAAATCATCAAGTGGAACGGCCAAAAAGTTTGAACTTCCTTCCCATGGACCAACCTGTAGTGGCACAGCTCTAGCCATACCATGAATAGAGATTGCCTCAGAGTTGACAACTTTCAACTTACCCACATCTCCTTCTAAGTTCAGACCTACACGTCTAGCTTCATCTGGGGCAATAAAATTGTCTGTCGCTCCGGAATCCAACAATGCTTGGGAAGAGAACCCATTGATAGTGATGTCGATGAATTGCAAAGCCTTCTTGTGTGGGTGCTCATACATTTCTCCTTTGACAACATTGAGCTTGCGTAGAGCTCCCATCTGGGAGGTCTCACTGTTGGTGGGGTTCGAGCTCGATGCGGTCGAGTTAGAAGGTTCTGCTTGAAGCAAGGACATTAATGAGTGTAGAGCTGGTTTGGATGGACATTTGCCTGTTGGGTGATCCCGGCTATTGCAAAGAATGCATGGGGCAGGGGCAGATGGTCTCCACTGCCCAGAGTAGTTTTGCCCTCCTTTGTTGTTGTAATTTGAGTTGCTAGAGCTGGCATTCCAATTTTTGTTGGAACTCCAATTCTGGTTGGACGACCGGGAATTGTAGTTTCCTCGGTTCTGACTTGAGTTTCCCCAGTTTTGGTGAGGTGAGCGAGCATTTGACCCTGAGCTTGAATTGGTACTGCCAGTTCTAGCTGTGGAGTGATTGAGTGAAGTGGATCCAGTCATGGGCATATAATCGCTAAACCTTTATGCTGCCGCAATAACACTTGTAATATCTGTCACCTTCTGCCTTTGCAATTCTGCTTGTAGAAGTGGCTGAGCTTGTTCCATGAAACAGAAAACTTTGTCATTCTCAGACATGTCTCGAATATCTAGCAAGCAAGTTGAGAATTGTCGGACATAGTCTCGAATATTGCCTGTCTGTTTGATGGTGTGGAGCTTCCTCCTTGCTAAGAAATCAGCGTTCTCAGGCAAGAATTGATTTCTGAGTTCCTTCTTGAGGTCTGCCCAAGTTCTAATAAGGATGCGACCTTCTTCCATATCTACATATTTGGTTCCCCACCATAGTTTCACATCACCTGCTAAGTACATGGTCGCCATGGTAACCTTGACTTCTTCTGATTCGGGGTTCACCGCGCGAAAATACTGCTCCAGATCAAACAAGAAGTTCTCTAACTCCTTCCCATCTCGTGCCCTAGCATATGACTTTGGTTCAGGCACTTTCATCCTATGGTGATCCGTCGTCCCTGTGGCCTTAGTTAGCAAGCCAACCCTTGCAAATAAGTCCTCCAACTGTAATTGGAAATCACTCATCACCTGAGCTGTGGGGTGAGGCGACTCTTCCATAGCAACTGTCCGTCCCTCTAAGTTATCAACGTGCTCAGCCATCGAATCCACTCTGTCTGCCAGTGAAAAGAGTCCATCCAACCGACTAATCTGTTCTCCCAAAGTATTCAACTGGTCCATTCTACTTTCTAGTCTATGCATTCGACTAGCCTGTCGTTCCTCCATAGCGCTAAGGCGCTCATTTAGTTCCTGCATCCTGGTTTGCATTCAACAAGCTCTAGCTCTGATACCAACTGTCACGGACTAGTAATCCGTGCGGCACTAGCTATCCAATTCACTAGTAAGCCTATGAGTAATTACTTTGACGGACACAAATATTAACTTGAGAATGCACAATATCAATCTGTAGACAATATAACAATGCACAATAGTCAGTAGAAGCTCTCATTCACATTCAATAGATTACAATGGGGAGGAACGTATGGGGAGGAACGTTCGGAAGGACGTTGCTCAAGACTAGTTCGATGCTATCGATCGATGGAAATACAAGTTTGAAGTTGAAAAGCAATGCAAAGAGAACAATAAAAAAATGCTAGCGGTACAGTCTGGCCCGACTATGCAATGGAGGCAACACGTCCTCACAGTCAAGAGCTCAAACATTCCCCCTATAATATAGATGCTAAGCATTTGGGCACTTTTCAAAAGGGAACATTGAGTTTTGAGACCATTAGGAAGGCCTCTGACCTTGAGTTTTGTTGCTGTTGATTATAGAAGAACTTCGACAATATATGCTTAGTATTGTCACCTTTGATGTAACCTAGCTTCATTTGTTCAATGCAAGCGGCATTATCCTCGTAAATGCACGTAGGTTCATCTGTGGTTGACTTCAAACCACAAGTACTTCGAATATGCCTAATTATGGATCTCAACCATACACATTAACGAACTATTTCATGAAGAGCAATAATCTCTGCATGATTCAAAGAAGTAGCAACAAAAGTTTGCTTTGTCGACCTCCAAGATATTGTTGTATTCCCCATGGTAAAGACATAACCCGTTTGGGAACGTCATTTGTACAGGCTGATAACATCCAAGGATGAGGCACCATGCATGATATATAAGAAATAATGTGCAGGCTTAAACAATAAATAATGTGCCATTGAGACTTCCAAAGATGAAATTGGTAATTTGAAAATTTTACTCAAGGTGCTAACTTCAAATGCATGAAGCAGTATGCTAGTTAAGCTTCAACTTCACACAATTACAAAATTGAAAAAATCAATTTTACAAATCCGTAAAAAACCAAGGTAAATAAGTACAAAATCTCCTCAACTATGTTTAATGGTCACCTTCATGATGAGAAACCAATGCATAACTCTTCAATGAGATAACTTGTATTACTAAATTTAGCAGCTCTAAAGTAATAATACCTTTGTAACATCGGTGGAGTATCCTCATTGTGGAGGTATTTTTTGAATAGCAACCTTTGTTTCAGTGGAGCATTCACCTTCAAATCTGGCCTGATAGAAATTTCTGGCGGATTTACTTGGTTAGCGTAGTGGTTAGATATTGCCTCATGAGTTTTTGCTCCAGCAAACTGTATTGAAATAATAACGTTTTCTCCTTCTCAAGGCAGTGGGGTTGAAGTTTCCGACATAATACCATTGGAAGACAAGGGAAATTGTGTTGCTTCTGAAATTTGCAATCCCAATGCGCATTTTCCATTATGAAGTGAGAATCTTCATTCTTGTATAGTATTTACATCCATGTATAAAAGAAACAAACTCATAGGTCATGTTTTGAACAATATCTCCCCATCTGTTCTCCGTCCCTCTTATCTTAAGATATACCTACGCTATAATAATTAGAAATTGGGCTAAAAGGCCCAATTAACCCCCCTTATATAATTGTTTGAGTCTCAGATAGGAGTTGTTCATCAATGACAAAAAATTGAATCAACCTGACATTGTAAGAGATAAAGAGGGTATCCAACAAAGAAACATAAATTTATATTTTGTGAAATCCTTGGATTTAGAGCTGATCTATTCAGAGATAGAGGGCGTTCAACAAGCAACACAAGAAAATATAAATTCCATTCAAGAAAATATCCTTACATATAGATCTGATCTAGTTAGAGCTCTGCATTGAGGACTGAGCGAATATGAATTAATATACTGCTCGGGTAGCTCATTCCAAATTAAAGATTCTTTATTTTCAGTTTCACCTGCAAACCAGAAAAGTATAGTTATCGTTTGTATCTAGTAATTTGATAAAAAGTGAGAATGAAATATGGGATGCAACGAACAACATAAATAGGTGCACCAAAAAATTAAAACCTAGCCATATCTAATCTATCAACAACTAAGGATTCTCCAATATCGAAACTCGAGAGGAAAAATATATAGAATAGAAATACAACTGGAGCAAAATTTTAAAATATTAAGCTTGAAGTTATTTTCAAGATCTCTCTGAAATATTTCTGATGGGCTTCCATGAAACTATATGTCCTCTTCATTTAATGACATTGCATTATATTAAAAAGGCAAATTGGGAATAAGATATAAGCTTGACTTAAGCAGAAACAGTCAAATGCCATTTAGAAAGATTGAAATGAGATGGAGAAGTTAGGTGTTTTAGTATAAAATTAAAATCTTAAAACAAATTTCTCTCCAAAATGCTCACAAACAATATATGACTTAAATGAATTTGAAGGTTGTTACACTATATGTTTGAGAAAAAAAATCAAATCAAGAGCTCGATAAGAATAAGTCACTTATATAGTTTTATCTCTCCATGAAATAAAGAAGAATCTTGAGTTTGGTTGAAATGGACAAATGTAAGGAAAATATGAATGCGTCACGAGTTCTGCTTGCTGGATTAATGAGACAAACCTAAATTTGGTGGAATTAGACAACAATTTGATTCATTTGAGGCAAAATTTCATTAGAACTATCCGCGTGTTCTGGCACAAATGTTAGAGCAAAAAGTTCATCTTGGTTGGATCTCCCAGAATCTAGAACTCCTGAATCTTTGGACATGTCATTCTCTTTATTGAAAGGAAAATTTCCAGCTATGTCAACCTTGTTCAGGCTCAGCTGATGCTCAAGCCTTTGCAGTGCTTGAACCTCTACTATGGGCATACTACTAAACTCGCCTATTTTACCAGTCTCGTCAAGCAGATTCCACCCACCACTCCTGCTAAATAACTTAGCTTTGACTTCCATGGACTCTTGACTCTGATTCAGATATGGTTCACTTACTGCAGAAATTGAACCTTGATTTTGGAGGAGTATAAAAGTCGTTACTCGGAACAGAAGAGTATCCTTTAACAATCCCAATCATTCAAACAAGCAAGAATTCCAAAAATCCAAAACACAACATTAACATAAACAATTATTCAAACAAAGAGAGGGCAAAAGGGGTTACCGAAATTGCGACCAACAATGCAATGCAGACAATATGTAATGTGTCTATGGAGTTGCCTCCAGAGCCTGCAACCGACTTGGCTCACAACTTGCTCAAGAGTACAAAATACGGCGAGCTGCAAAGAGCAGAGGGAGAGGAAGAGAAGCGAACAAGAGGAGAAGGGGAGAAAGAGAGACGAGCGAGAGCAGAGGGAGAGGACGAGAGGTTGAGAAATTGGAGCCCCAAAGTTCACTGTTGCTAACCTAAACCTAACAATTTCTCAACCTTTCGTCCTTTCCTTCTCCAATTAGATAGTGAGTAGAGGGAGAGGAAACATAGCAGAGGGGAGGAAAGGAAACATAGCAGAGGGAGAGGAAACATAAAGGTCAAGTGATTTTTTTTTTTGGGGGGGGGGGGGGGGGGGCACCATAAATCTCGCCAAACCATTTATAGCATTTTTAATTTTTAAACCCATTGAAATTTGGCTTTTCATAGCATAATGGTAGAAAATGCTATTGAAAAATGCTATAAATGGAGATTTTTGGTGTAGTGTAGGAAATCTATACTAATAAGGAATCTAAATCCTACTTCTTAATAAAGAAGATATTCTTCCTCGTTTGGACTAGTCACACAATGCTAGTTTGACTGCAACAAAGGTAATTAGTAAGATAAGATAAGATTATTTAATAAGATAAGGTTATTTAATAAGATAAAATGTAATGAGGTTATTTAGTAAGATAAGATTTAATGAGGTTACTGTAATGTGATTTTCAATCAAGATTTTTGGGCTTGCAGGCAGATCAAGTTGTGTGGCGAGCTAATTTGAATGGGTGAATGAGAACTGCAGCCATGGTGCAAGTATTTGGGATGCCCTGCAATTTTTCTTGTTCTGCATCTTTGATATAAGGGATTTTATTAGAGCCAAGCAAGCATATGACTAAAGTACGTCGGTACGGAAAACTATTTCTAGTACAAATAGGATTACACAAATCGATTGTGCTCTTCCCTTGCAAGAATATGTTGACATAGATTTCAACAAGTTTTTAAAAAAAAAAATCCCTTTCCGCCTCTCACCACAAATGCCGTCGACAGGGTTGGACCTTGGACTTTTATGATTCCAGAGTTCACAAGTCTACTGCTCAGCTCAGCTGGTATCCCATTGGCTTCATCAGACTTTGATCTTCACCTTCTTGAACAACCTTTGCCTGCATTTTTTGATCAATGCATCAGGATGCTCAATCTCCTTACTTAAATGCGGTGAGTAAAATAGATTCAAAGAGTCTATCCATTTCTGAATCAGGTACTACCCTGGGTACTGGGATCTTGTACATCTCATTGCTCATTATCTGACAGTTGTTCATACCAGATGACTTGTCAAGATTGGACAGAGAATTAGCAAAAAAGTAATAATCTTCGGAAATCGTCTTTTCGAGAACTGTGGTTCTGAAAAGGAAGACCCATAAAGACTATTATGTACATCCATTTGATCAGCAATGTTGACAACCAAAGCATGGGGAATGACTGGAACTTTAATAATTGATGCTCAATTGAGATTTACTGATTGGTAAACTTTTTGTCTGGATTTATATTATAACCAATCAAAAGTACGGTTTGCCTTGACAATCCCAACATCAGGATTACACAAATCACAGATGGCCTGAAATTACACACGGATTACACAAATCACAAATCACAAATCACACACGGCCTGAAATTACACTTTGGCATAGTCAATTGCGCTCTTACCTTCCAAATACCTTTTAATAAAGACTTCAAAGTAATCTCTGACTTCCATCTTCTTGAACACCCTTTGCCACATTTTTCAATCAATTCATCGGAAGGTCCGATCTCATTATCGAAATTGCAGAGTAAAACATAACCAAAGAGATTCTCTCTGTTTCTGAATTAGGCACTGCCCTATGTATTGGGCTCTTGAACATCCCATTACTCATTATCTGCCAGAGTTATTCATACACAATGTTTCATCAACATATATAGGACAGAGATTTAGCAATAATTAGGAAATTATTTTTTTCAAAATAAATAGAAAGACTATTATGTACCTCCATTTGATCTGCAATGTTGACTACTAAAGCATGGGGAATGACTGGAACTTTGATCCATTGGCCATCTTTAAGAACATGAAGACCTTCTACTTCTTTGTCTTACTATGGAAATTCCTCCTCCATCAGTGTGGGGTTTGAGTCCGTATACGAGATTGGGCTTTGAACAGGGAGGATGGTAGTTGAATCTTGCGTAGATTGGAGCTTCTACTCCAAACTGTCTGAGGAAGTCATCCTCCTCCAAATATAGCAATTTTGCCAAGGCTTTCACAATGTTATCAGCCAGCAAACCTGTCTTGATGCTATATTCATGCAAGACTTCCCTGCAAAATTCTTAGGTATGTCACACATTCCCTATTTCTCGTTGTTTGGTAAATTTTATATGTGATGTAGCAAGATATGTGATTTAGTTTTCATTGGTGTCATCCCATATATGTGTATGCAATTAATATATGGGAAATTCTACTGGTTTGAAAGACTTTAGTACCTGAAACACTCCGGATTTTCTGGCCAGAAATTGAGGTTCCTCTGTTCTTGTGGTTTTACCAAGGGATACAACCTGTCTGACCAATCAAGAGTTTGCTCTTCTGACAGAATACGATCATTTCCATATCCTTGCATTGTATCTATTGATATGTCATTACACACTGAGTACTTTTGCTTTTGTTCCATTGGCAAAGCGAAGAACTCCTTTGCTACTTCACGTACCTCGTCAAGTAAAGAATTCGGTATCCCATGGCCTATCATCTGAAATTTGACCAACATACAACATACAGCTCATACAAGAAAGAAGACCAAAAGAGTCTATACGGTGCAAATGATGCAAGTAAAGCTCCGTTGGAATTACATGTCAGAGCCAAAATTAGACCAACCTGAAACATGCCCCATGAAGCAAGAGCAGATCTAAGTTTCTCCATCTCCTCTTCCTTTTCTTCTGTGGCCACAGATGTCGACAATATGAGTATGTGAAACAGGAAACTGTTTGGACTCCTGTTTGAAACAGGAAACTGTTTGGACTTCTGAAAACTATTTTTTGAACAGGAAACAAATTCTAGGAAACAAGAAACTGTTGTTTCTATATATACTAGGAACTGTAGTTGTTTTTTTTTATTGCACGTAGAAAAACTATGAAGCACAGGGAATAGAGAAAGATAATTGTTGGAATTGTTTCATCTCTTGTTGAGAGATTGTGTGAGAATTGTCATCTTCTTGTACCTTGTTCTTGAATATAGTGGAATCACCTCACCGTGGACGTAGGCGCAATTCGCCGAACCACGTAAACCTTGTGTCTCTTGTGGTATGTTCTTGATTTTCTCTAATTACTTTCATTGCTAGTTGCTCTATTTAATTAATTGGATCATTGTGGTACTTGTGTGCAATTGTTGGTGTCTACCCGCTTCCTCAATAAGACGCAACAATTGGTATCAGAGCACTAAGGAAAATTGGTCTTGAATTGTTCTACTCAAGATTGTGAAGATTCAAAAGTGCTAAGGTTTGTTTGTGCACAAGTTGTTTGAAGAAAGAACCGTAGTGAAACTTCTTGTCTAGAAAGTCACAGGTTTTGTTTGCAATGGCATCCAAGGTGAGCAAGGCACATGTGGGGAAGTATGAAATCGAGAAATTTAATTGTAAGAACGATTTCGGATATTGGAGAATACAAATGAGGAATTTGCTTATTTCTCAGAAATTACACAAGGCATTACTAGGGAAGGATAAAATTACCGAAACCATGTCAGATGATGAATGGGAAGAACTGGATTTGGAGGCGCGTGCTGCTATTTGCTTGTGTCTGGATAGAGACATAGTTTTTTTAGTTAATGAAGAGACTACGACAGCTGATGTTTGGTTGAAGCTTGAGTCACAGTTTATGACTAAAACATTATCAAACATGTTATACTTGAAAACCCAATTGTACAGACTAGCAATGGATGAGGGTACTCCAATTGGTGATCATATCGCCAAGTTTACACGGATTATCTCAAATTTGAGAGATGTGGATGTGAAGATTGAGGATGAAGACCAAACAATTATATTGCTTTACTCATTGCCACAGTCATATGAAAATCTTATACAAACAATTTTGTTTGGGAAAGATGAACTTACATTTGATGAAACTCCCAGTGCACTCTTATCGAATGAGATTCGGAAGAAAACTTCATCAAGTTGTAGTGGGAAAGATCAAGCTGAAGGGTTGGTTGTTAGAGGAAGGTCTCAAGTGAAATCATCTTCAAACTATATCAAAGTCTAGAGGTCCACAATGTGACAAATGTAGAGATTGGGGGATATTAGGAAAAATTATCCAAATCAAGGTAAGAGTAATCATGATAACAGTTGGAAGGGCAAGAAAAAGCAAGATAAGGGTGATACTAGTGAAGCAAGTTTTGCATTTAGTACGAAAAAGGATGAAGAATGTTATTCAGTTGCGGGGGAAAACACAAAAATCTCTGGGAGATGGATCCTTGACTCTGGGTGTTCTTACCATATGTGCCCAAACAGGGAGTGGTTCACTATCTATGAGCACATTGATGGTGGTACTGTTCTAATGGGTAATGATTACGCTTGCAAGACAGTTGGAATTGGAACAATGAGGATTAAGATGTATGATGGCGTTGTGAGAACCTTAACTGATGTGAGGCATGTCCCAGCCTTGAAAAAGAACCTTATCTCACTTGGTGTTTTAGACTCCAATGATTGTAAGTTTACAGCTGTAGGTGGAGTTTTAAAGGTTGTCCGTGGATCTTTGGTTGTCATGAAAGGGATCAAACAAGGTAACTTGTACACCTTGATGGGTAACACGATAACAGGAAATGTGGCAGTGGGAACTTCTTCATCGGAAAGCACTAGGTTATGGCACATGCGACTTGGGCATTTGACAGAAAAATGATTGTCTCTACTGAGCAAGCAAGGGTTACTGAAGGGTATGCAGAAACCGACTATGGAGTTTTGCGAGCATTGTGTATATGGAAAACAATGTAGGGTAAAATTCAGTACAAGCAAGCACAAGAGCAGAGGTATTCTAGACTATGTGCATACAGATGTGTGGGGACCAGCGAAGGTCGCCTCTAAGGGAGGTTCTAGGTACTTTGTCTCCTTCATTGATGATTATTCCCGTTACACATGGGTATATTTTTTGAAGTCTAGAATAAAGTATTTGAGACATTTAAAAGGTGGCGAGCAATGGTTGAGAATAGAACTGGAAGAAAGGAGTTGGTTGATAGTTGTGGTGAATCTAGTAACACTCAGAAAGTGGAAGTTGAAGCGTCTGTGGATGCAGCAGATGAACAAGTGGTTGAAGCATACATGATCTGAATTATGAGCCTGAAGACCATGAGGAACAACAACCAGTTGAAGATAATCAATCCCAGCAGCAACTTTTGGCCTTAACTAGGTCAAAACTATCGGTTAAGCAAGTTCAAAAATTTGGATTTGAAGAACCGTTGAAGCACTATGTTCAGTTGAATACAGTTGATTTGGTTGCATATGCACTCTCTGTGGAAGATGATGAGCCAACTACTTACAAGTAGGCCACTCGTCATTCAGATAGTCAGAGTTGGTTAGTAGCTATGCAGGGTGAGATGGAGTCTCTCCAGAAGAACCATACTTGGGATCTAGTGTCGTTGCCTAATGGAAGGAAAGCAATTGGCTGCAAGTAGGTGTTTAAGAAGAAACAGGCTACTCTAGAGTCTGGTACTCAGTTCAAGGCAAGATTAGTAGCTAAGGGTTTTGCTCAGAGGGAAGGCATTGACTACAATGAGATATTTTCGCCTGTGGTAAAACACACTTCTATACGTGTGTTGTTGAGCTTGGTAGCTCATGGTGACCTTGAGCTTGAACAACTTGATGTGAAAACAACTTTCTTGCATGGAGATTTAGAGGAGTAAATTTATATGCATCAGCCGGAAGGTTTTAAGGTTGTTGGAAAAGAAGACCATGTTTTTCGTTTGAGGAAATCACTTTATGGGTTAAAGCAGTTACCTAGGCAGTGGTACAAACGGTTTGACACTTTTATGTTGAAACATGGGTTCACACGAAGTAAGTATGATTGTTGTGTTTACTTGAAAAAACTTCATAGTGGCGATTTTATTTATCTTTTGCTCTATGTTGACGATATGCTCATTTCCTGTAAGAGTATGGTGGAGATAAATAAATTGAAGTCTCAACTTGCATCTGAGTTCGAGATGAAGGATATGAGTGCTGCAAGGAAAATACTTGGTATGGAGATAAGAAGAGAAAGGGAGACTAGAAAATTATTTCTTTCACAGAAGGGGTACCTTGAGAAGGTCATATCACGGTTTGGCATGGAAAACGCAAAGCCGGTTATTACTCCTTTGATATGGAAAACACATGTATTCCCAGTCACAGTGGAAGAAAAGGAATACATGTCGCATGTTCCTTATGCTAGTGCAATTGGCAGTTTAATGTATGCTATGGTGTGTACAGGCCCTGACATTTCACAGGCTGTTAGTGTTGTGAGTAGGTATATGGAAAACCCTGGGAAGAAACATTGGGAGGCAGTGAAATGGATGCTTAGGTACTTAAAAGGTACCTTGGATGTGGGTTTGGACTTCGGTGGAGATTCATGTCAGGTTCGTGGGTTTGTTGATTCTTATTATGCTGGTGATCTAGATAGACGAAGATCTATTATTGGTTACGTATTTCAGATATACGGTGCTCCGGTTAGTTGGAGATCTATGCTTCAGGATACAGTGGCTCTCTCTACTACAGAGGCAGAGTATATGGCATTGACAGAAGCTGTAAAAAAAGCATTGTGGCTTCAAGGTCTTGTAAATGACTTGGGTGTGGAACAAGATAGTGTTGAGGTTCTCTGTGACAGTCAGAGTGCCATCCACTTGGCTAAAAATCTGGTTCATCACGCAAAAAATAAGCATATTAAAGTCCGATATCACTTTGTTCGAGATGTCATTGAGGATGGTGATGTGTCTTTGGTGAAAGTACACACAAAAGACAACCCTGCTGATATGTTGACAAAGGTTGTTCCTGGAGTTAAGTTCCAACATTGTTTGGACTTACTCCACATTGACTCATGTTGATTGAGGGCCCTTTGGGGCAGTTTCGTGAGGTGACAAAGCTATGGTGGAGTGTTGATCAGTTTATTCTTTTGCCTTGTTTTGGCTCTTTTTTTTTTCTTTAAAAAAAAAAATTCGCCGAGGTGGAGAATTGTGAAACAGGAAATTGTTTGGACTCCTGTTTGAAACAGGAAACTGTTTGGACTTCTGGAAACTGTTTTGTGAAACAGGAAACTATTTTTTGAACAGGAAACAAATTCTAGGAAACAAGAAACTGCTGTGAAACAGGAAACTGTTGTTCCTATATATACTAGGAACTGTAGTTTTTTTTTTTATTGCACGTAGAAAAACTGTGAAGCACAGGGAATAGAGAAAGATAATTGCTGGAATTGTTTCATCTCTTGTTGAGAGATTGTGTGAGAATTGTCATCTTCTTGTACCTTGTTCTTGAATATAGTGGAATCACCTCACCGTGGACGTAGGCGCAATTCGCCGAACCACGTAAACCTTGTGTCTCTTGTGGTATGTTCTTCGTTTTCTCTAATTACTTTCATTACTAGTTGCTCTATTTAATTAATTGGATCCTTGTGGTACTTGTATGCAATTGTTGGTGTCTACCCGCTTCCGCAATAAGGTGCAACAGAGTTGAATATCAATGATGGGAATCAAATCTGATGAAGAAGCGTGGATAGGGCCATCTTTATGGACATATCTCAATGGTGGTTCATTGCCATGGATGGCTAATTCCTGGACATGTGATGTTTGATGGGAAGCAAGAAGGCCTTCAGCCATGTCTGTATAACAATGAGTCAGAAGATGATTGATATTAGTATTAGAACATTAGTTTCCTTCACTATTTGTAGTAAAACTTAGTGGTTGATGGATTCATGTTGTCCTTGTCAGGGAGCTTGATGCACTGAATTTAGAATTCTGATTGTTTTACAGGCTAGCTTTATATCCATTAAAAGATTTTGCCGTCTTGCAACTTTTGCTACTTTGCTAAATAAATAACAAGGAAAAGAAAAGAAAAACCGATAAGTATATGCAATGACTGTAATGAGATTTAATAAGATAAGGTTGTTGAAAGTAACGCAAAGAAATCAAATAGGGAGAAAAACAAAGAGCTATTATTCATTGATACTAGCCTCTATATATAGAGGTAGCAATTATATAGTATCCCAATTTGAAACGAGATAGGAAACCTATTCCAATAAGGAATCTAAATCTTACTCCATAACAAAGAAGATATCCTTCCTCATTTGGACTAGTCACTCAATCCTAGTTTGACTGCAACACTCCCCCTTGTGATGTCCAAACACGACGTTACGTTGCGTTGCGTTGTGTTACGCTGCGTTACGTTACGTTACGTTACGTTACGTTACGTTACGTTACGTTACGTTACGTTACGTTACGTTACGTTACGTTACGTTACGTTACGTTACGTTACATTACGTTAATGACGCATGCCATGTTGCCTGGTTAAAACCTTGCCAAGTAACAAAAATCCAATGGGAAAAAATAACCTTGGTAGAAGGAAAAAGAGTATAACGCGTCATTTCCTTGATGAAGTAAATGTTAAGTAAATGTTTTGAGAAAATCTTTGTTGCGCATCAAATCTTCCCCTGATGCCAACGTTTCCCCCTAATACCAACAATCAAGGGAGATCAGACAATTTACGTTGTCCGATACTACGTACATGTTTCTCGAAAGTTGCTTTCGGTAAAACTTTCGTGAAAAAATCTGCCACATTGTCATCAGATCTAACTTCTTTTACTTCAATCTTCAGGAGCATTTGTTGCTGCTGATTATAGAAGAACTTCGGTGATATATGCTTAGTATTGGCAAAAAAAATAAGTATATGCAATGATGTCATCTGGACCATTTAGAAAGAAAAAAAATGTCCATTAGTTATTGTTTAGTAAGATAAGATGTAATGAGGTTACTGTAATGTGTTCACAAATTGTAGCTCAATTGGTCGAACATCCACTCTCCTGTGAGAGGTCGTGGGTTCGAGACTCACCAGTTAGGATTTTGTGAGTTTTCGCCCGATTATAGGAGCACATTTGCTCCGCCGTTGATAAGCCTTCAAATATTGAATGCAACTGCTTAGATGGACTAGACCGGAGCGAAGCGAAAGCGAGTCTTCATGCAAGGTGGAGGGGATGTACCGGAGTGAAACCAAGTCTCTATGTGAGATTGAGGCGACGGGGATATTAAGTAGCAACAATATTGTAGCAGTCTTCGGGCCTGGTTTGGTTAACCCTATAGGATCAGTCATGTAGCCTTCGGGCATGGATTTATAAATAAATAAAAAAGGTCAATATATATATATATATATATATATATATATATATATATATATATATATATATATATATATATATATATATATATATATATCTTTTTTTTAAAGGTTACTGTAATGTGATTTTCAATCAAGAATTTTGGGCTTGCAGGCAGATCAAGTTGTGTGGCGAGCTAATTTGAATGGGTGAATGAGAACTGCAGCCATGGTGTACGTATTTGGGATGCCCTGCAATTTTTCTTGTTTTGCATCTTGGATATAAGGGGTGAACTCTTTTTTTTTCTTCTGGAATTTATTAGAGCCAAGCAAGCATACAACTAAAGTACAGTTAGCATGGAAAACTCGCAACACAGAGACTATTTCTAGTACAAATAGGATTACACAAATTTATTGAGCTCTTCCCTTGCAAGAATATGTTGACATAGATTTCAACAAGTTTTTTTTTTTTTAAAAATCCCTTTACCCCTCCCACCCCAATGCCGCCGACAGGGTTTAGACCTTGGACTTTTATGATTCGAAGGTCCACAAGTCTACTGCTCAGCTGGTATCCCATTGGCTTCAATAGACTTTGACCTCCACCTTCTTGAACAACCTTTGCCCACATTTTTTTTACCAATGCATTAGGATGCTCAATCTCCTTACTAAAATGCGGTGAGTAAAATAGATTCAAAGAGTCTTTCCATTTTTGAATCAGGTACTACCCTGTGTACTGGGATCTTGTACATCTCATTGCTCATTATCTGTGACAGTTGTTCATACAAAATGACTTGTCAAGATTGGACAAAGAATTAGCAAAAACGTAATAATCTTTGGACATCGTATATTGGAAAACTATAATTCTGAAAGGAAGACCCATAAAGACTATTATGTACATCCATTTGATCAGCGATGTTGACAACCATGGGGAAAAACCGGTAAGTATATGCAATGATGTCATCTGGGCCATTTAGAAAGAAAAAAATGTCCATTAGTTATTGTTTAGTAAGATAATATTTAGTGACGTTCCTATAATGTGATTTTCAAAGACAAGATTTTATGAGGTCAAAATAATGAGATTTAATAAAATAAGGTTGTTGAAAGTAACATAAAGAAAGCAAAAAAAAAAAAAAGAGTAGGGAGAAAAATAGAGAGCTATTATTCAATGAATATGAGCCTCTATATATAGCCAAAGGTGTGATGGCTCAGTGGTTGAGTAGTGGCGGATGGTATCACTAGGTCACAGGGTCGATCCTTGTTGATGACATTTAATAAATAAAAAAAAAACTCTATATATAGAGGTAACAATTATATAGTATCCCAATTTGAAACGAGATAGGAAACTTATGCTAATAAGGAATAGGATTATCCGTTTCCCCAAAAGTCGGGACATGAATTGGTGCAATTTACCAAATAGAGGGAAAAATAAAACAACTTATCTGAAAGTCCATCAAAAGGAAGAAAATTTTAAAACTCGTAGAGCCAACGCTAACAAGTTCAACAATTTACAAATGTATCTCTCCCAGAAAATAATAAATAACTCCGAGTTCTAATTACAAGAATTAAACTGACACCTACAAATAAAAATGATCTAATCTTTCGAACAATCAAAAAGAAGAAAATTTTAAAACTTGTAGAGCCAACGCTAACAAGTTCAACAATTTACGAATGTATCTCTCCCAGAAAATAATAAATAACTCCGAGTTCTAATTACAAGAATTAAACTGACACCTACAAATAAAAATGATCTAATCTTTCGAACAACGCGCAACTCTCAGTAATGCTCGTCACATATGGTACGAAATGCTCTCAGCCCGCCCAAGATTACTATATCCTGAAAATAAGCTAGTCGGCTACATTCCCGAAGGAATATACCCAAGAAGCCAAAGCCCACTTGGGTCAACAATAAAACTGGTGTGAAATCTCTTTATTCCCCAAAAATCAATAAAGAAAATTACAGGATATGACCAAAAAAAATAGTACGATAAAGAAATCAAAACAAACAAGTAGTTCCTCCACGAGGCATTCATATCTTCCTCCTAATAAGTAAATATGCACTTACTTGTACTTACTCGGTAGAAGTTGACTATGGCAAGTCTGACCTGCAGAAATATTAGTAGACTTGCCATCCTACATGAAAAAGGATTAGAAACAATATAAACGAAGTTTATTCATTTTTTATTTCATTTTTTTTTATTTGAAGTTGATTCATCTTTTTAATGGAATAATCACTTAGACGATACCACATTCGCACCACCTCCATGCCGAACATACATGCCCGTATTCCTCTCTCATATAAAGGAGGACTACTCCGCCATCCATGCCCAAGTGGGGACATCACATACATGCATGCATCGCGGATACTTCTAACTATATGAGTACCAAAAGCCACCCTTGGACTATCAATGCGCATAAACTCACGTCACATTTTTGACGGATAAATATCAAAGCCTATCTTAGGCATAACAATTCACCTCATTTCCGCAAGACTAACCCGAAGGTTATTTTAGTTTCTCTAGTAAGAAATGGGTGCCCCATTTAGTTTCTCTAGTAGGAGAGGGGAAATAATAAACAAAAGAGGTGTGGTAGTTCTAAGTGATAAAATTTCAGGTGGTTTATATTTTCAGAAATCCAGGTTTACCAATATCATTTACTTTTGATATTTCAAAATTTTTCCACAATGACATTTTGTCATCCATACATCATCCACCCATTCTTGTGGGAAAGCATAACATTTGACACATTGCCAAAACATAAGCAGTTTCATAAGAATATTCTTCAAATAACCCCAAAATAAGTTTAAATCAAAATATATATACATGCAGAATAACAACATTGCAAATAAATTCATTGCAAATCAAAATAACACCATTGCAATTACACATTCACGCAGAACGAATTTGATTATACAGTGGGACCCAAACTCTTTGACTCTATGAGTCATACGCTGATTTTTGTTTTTTATAAACCATTGTAAGTACATGTATTATAGGAATTCTAATTCAAGTTGCAGAAAGAAAAAATTCTAATTGGTGAGTGGGACCATTGGATTTGACATTGCAAATACATAATCGGAGGAATGCTATTAATTCTAATTGCACATAACACCATAGGATTTGACTCTATAGTGGGACCCAGTGACTAATTTGTTGGGGCAAAATAAAAAAAATCATGAGAATCTGATATGAGCATGAATACCACTTTGATAGAATTTCTATCAAGCATGAGAATCTGACACGAGCAGGAATATAATTTCTATAAAGTTGACATGAGTATTAAAATCTGACATGAGTCTGATGAATATAATTTCTATAAAGTTGACATGAGCACGAGATTCTGACATGAGCATAATTAGAAACGAAATAGAGAAAAGAACTCACAAACCCCGTATAAAATCATTCATACAACATTCTCGATTTTATGCAAACAAATCAAAAAGGACAAAAAGAAACACAACTCACAGTAAAAAGGTTAAAGAAACAAAGAGACTCACTGTTGTTGTTTTTTTCCTTCTACCTTGTCTTTTCCTCTTGCTTTTCTCTCTCTTCCTCTCTCCCTTCTTGCTCTCTCTCTCTTTTTTTTTTTTTTTTTTTTTTTTGTTTAAGTGGCGAGAGAAAAAGAAAACCCCAAACCCCAATTTAATCCCACTAAAGACAAAACCCTTACCTGTTAGGGTTTTGCTCAAGGTTAGTGACACCCCCTTATTACTTGACATCACCTCAAATTTAATAAAGTCAAAACTAAATAAAATAAATAAATAAATAAATAATTAATTAAAAATTATTATGTGTTAAAGTAGGGTCGTTACATTATACACACCTCAAAAGGAATCTCGTCTCGAGATTCATTGGATGAATAGCTCCGGGTGCAACTGTCTTACTCTATCCTCTAGCTTCCAAGTTACACCATTCTCTTTTTCACTCCACTGGACTCTCACCAGATTCACTATCTTTCTACGGAGTTGTTTCACATCACGATCGACAATCTTGATCGGTCGTACTACTTGGGTGAGGTCGTCATTAATCTCAATTTCTGTGGGTTGGACGATGTCAGTAGGATCCTTCACACACTTCCTCGGCATGGAGATGTGAAACACATCATGAACAGCTGATAAGCTCGGGGGCAGGGCGAGTCTATAGGCTAAACTCCTTACCTAGCAATGATCTCAAATGGTCCCATGAATCTAGGACTTAGCTTCCCTTTCTTAACGAACCTCAGTACACTGCACATAGGTGAAACCTTGAGAAAAACAAGGTCTCCAACTTGAAATTCTATCGCCTTACGCTTCGGAACGGCATAACTCTTTTGTCGGCTTTGAGTAGTTTTGATCCGCTTTCTAATAATCTGCACCTTCTCCGATGTCTCCCTAACCATCTCTGGCCCCAACAAGTCTGTGTCGCCTACCTCCACCCAACAGGATGGTGATCGACAAGGCTTCCCATATAAAGCCTCAAATGGAGCCATGCCAATGTTAGAATGGTAACTGTTGTTATAAGCGAACTCTATGATAGGTAAATAATCCTCCCAACTACCTCCAAAATCGAGCACACATGCCCGAAGCATATCCTCTAGAACCTGATTCACCCGCTCCGTCTGACCATCAGTCTGAGGATGATAAACTGTACTCAAATCTAGTCTCGTCCCCATGACTCGCTGGAAACTCTCCCAAAACTCAACTACAAACAAGGGATCTCTGTCAGACACAATGAACACTGGTACTCCGTGAAGTCTAACTACCTCACGGATGTATCGTCTGGCTAGCTGTTCGGTAGTACGATGCACACCAACTAGAACAAAGTGCGCCGACTTAGTCAAACGGTCAACTATAACCCAAATTGACTCGTTACCTCGTTGGGTCTTCGGTAAACCATTTATAAAGTCCATAGAAATATTTTCCCATTTCCAAACAGAAATCTCTAGTGGTTGCATTAAACCTGAGGGTCGCTGATGCTCGGCCTTCACTTGTTGACAAGTGAAACACTGTGATACATAATCTCCCACATCCTTCTTCATGCCGTCCCACCAGAAAGTTCGCTTCAGGTCATGATGCATTTTTGTGCCTCCCAGGTGAATGGTAAAACGTGACTTATGAGCCTCATCCATAATTTCTTTCTTCAATCCCTCAATCTCAGGCACACAAAGTCTCCCGTGAAATCTCAAACCACCATCGAACTCAACTGACCACTTGGAGGGACAATCATCTAGATTATCAAGCACTAAGTCTTCCAATTTGCTCATCAAACGAGAATCCTTATGTTACTCATCTAAAACCCTGCTGATCAAAGAAGGTCGAACAAATAAACTACCAACATAAGCAGTGTTTGCTCCCTGGACAAACTAAACATCACAAAAAGAAATAGCCTCAAGAGACTTCCACTCCTCTACCATGAGTGAAGCCATAATAGTGTGTTGCCGACTGAGAGCATCGGCTACTACGTTTCCCTTACCTGGGTGGTAAAGGATCTCAAAATCATAACTACTAATGAACTCTACCCACCTTTGTTGTCTCATATTTAGCTCCTTCTGTGAAAACAAATACTTGAGCCTCTTGTGATCTGTGAACAACTCAAAATGCTCCCCATAAAGGTAGTGTCGCCACATCTTCAAAGCAAACACAACTGCCGCTAATTCCAAGTCAAGGGTAGGATATCGCCTCTCATGAGGCTTCAATTGTCGTGAGGCATACGACACAACTTTCTGATTCTGCATCAGTACACAACCCAGACCTGTGCCACTAGCATCAGTGAAGACCACCAACTTCCCACCTTGCATTGGGATAGTCAGGATGGGCGCAGTGGTTAATCGGTGTTTCAACTCCTGAAAAGCCTTTTCACACTCATTGGTCCAAATAAACTGGACAGTTTTGCGGGTCAACTTAGTCAACGGGGCAGCAATAAGAGAAACTTCTCTATAAATCGTCTATAGTACCCAACCAACCCCAAGAAGCTTCTCACCTCCGTTGCATTAGTAGGTTGTTTCCAACCTTTCACTGCTTTCACCTTATCAAGATCAACTGCTATACCCTGACTAGAAACAACATGCCCTAAGAATTTTACTTCTTTTTCCCAAAAATGGCACTTGCTAAATTTCACATATAATTTATGATCTCTCAAGGTCTGCAACACTATTCTGAGATGTTCTCTATGCTCTGCTTCACTACGAGAGTAAACCAAAATGTCATCGATAAAGATAATGACAAATTTGTCCAAGTATGGTCGAAAGATCCGGTTCATCAGATCCATGAAAAAGGCCGGGGCATTTGTCAAACCAAAAGGCATGACTGGAAACTCATACAACCCATATCTCGTACGAAAAGCCGTGAGAGGAATACTATCTTCTTCTATACCCATATGATGATATCCAGTTCTTAGGTCAAACTTAGAAAACACCACCACTCCCCTCAACTGATCAAGAAGATCATCAATTCGAGGCAATGGGTACTTGTTTTTGATAGTCTTTTTGTTCAGCTCCCTATAGTCAATACACATCCTCAAGGTACCATCCTTCTTCGAAACGAAATTTGCGGGTGCTCCCCACGGATTACACATGTCAATAAGTATGGCCAAATCAAACAAAACACCAAGAAAAAATTACCCTTTTTGCAACATCTTCGTCCAACTGGACTTTCATCAAGTTCAACTCCTTCGGTGCCATCCGGTATGCTGCCTTCGAGATAGGAGCGGTTCCAGGTATTAAATCAATTCGGAACTCAACTTCTCGCCTAGGCAGCAAGCCGAGAATTTCCTGAAATACATCCTAATAATCTCTTACCACATCTACATCTCGAATCTCTCTCTCTGACATCCCCACCAAGTACAAAAAACTAGACATTACTGACTCTTCACAATTTCCACAAGTGTGAGAAACAGGGGGCATGCCTGGTGCATGAATGGAAACTATCTTCTTTGCACAATCTAGCATGACTAGGTTCTTACGCAACCAATCCATTCCCAAAATCACATCAAAGCCCTCAAAGTCAAGCACAATCAAGTCGACAAGGAATACTTTGTCGAGGAAGGAAATCTTAAAATTTCTACATAGTTCATTTAGTGTCGTTGAGCCTCCTAAAGGGGTGGTAACACATAAAGGTATAGCAAGTGGCAAAACTTTCAACATTATTCGATTAACCAAACGTCGATATATGAAGGAGTATGATGCACCAGTATCAAATAACACCTTCATATTAGAGATAGGAAAATCAAAAGTACCTTGAAAGTTTTCCTGATCTGGTAAGGTGGCAAATACACGCCCTTGGGTGGGTTGACCTTGCCTATTCTGGGGCGCGTTCCTACCATTAGGGCAATCTCGCATTCGATGACCTGGGGTTGCCCACAAGTGAAGCAGATCAGTGTGCGGCCCCCCAATGCTGTTTGGGTAGTCTGATTCCACTGACCCTGATAACCTTGTCTCTGGTTACCCTGGCGATGGAATTGATTTTCATTCTACCTTTGATGCTGATTACCATCCTGTTTCTGGAAATGGTCATACCCCTGCCTCTGGAACTGATTTCCACCCTAACGGTGAAACTGGTTTCCTCCCTGCTGTTGGTTCTGGTACCCGCCTTGAGGTTTCTGGTTCTGAAACTGTCGACCCCTTTGCCCTTGATCATAAGGACGGAAACGACTACGGTCACCACGAAAATCACGCGTCGCACCCTGATGACAAGTGTTTACTGACACCTCGCCCAACTTCTACTTGCCTTTCTCTCTACTCTCATGATACATCTTGTTCTGTTCATCGTACTTCAATGCTAAATCCAAAACTCTGTCAAAACTCTCCTTGTCAGCGGTGAGTCGATAGGTAGTGATGCAAACCCCCAATAAACTTGGCATTTTTCTTTTCTGGGGTGTTTACCAAATATGGAGCATAACGTGACAATTCGTTAAACTTAGTGACATACTGCTCCACAGTCATATTCCCAGTCTGCTTCAACATATTAAACTCCCCAGCCCATTGCGCCTTAACTGCATTAGGCACAAATCTATTCTCAAACCTATCCTTAAAGTCATCCCATGTCATAATTAACCGCAACATCAACAGAGGGTAGTAAAGCCTCCCACCAGTAACTAGCAACACCATCCAGGTGATGTGCAGCTAACTCTTGTTTTTGGACTTCAGTAAGTCGCATCCTCCTGAAAACGGTCTCACAGCTTTGAACCCAGACATCTGCATCTCTCGGATTTTCTCCGGTAAACCTCTTACAACCCAATGTCCCAAACTCCTTAACCCTTCTAGCAAAAGGGTCACCCTGATTGCTATTCTGTTGCAATCCTTGTAGCAACTGCATCATTATAGCCTGACTCAACTGAATAATATTATCACCATGGCCATTTCCAGTAATGCTCGTCAAGTATGGTACGAAATGCTGTCAGCCCGCCCGAGATTACTATATCCTGAAAATAAGCTAGTCGGCTACATTCCCGAAGGAATGTACCCAAGAAGCCAAAGCCCACTTGGGCAGCAATAAGGCTGGTGTGAAATCTCTTTATTCCCCAAAAATCAATAAAGGAAATTACAGGATATGACCAAAAAAAATAGTATGATAAAGAAATCAAAACAAACAAGTAGTTCCTCCACGAGGCATTCATATCTTCCTCCTAATAAGTAAATATGCACTTACTTGTACTTACTCGGTAGAAGTTGACTATGGAAAGTCTGACCTGCAGAAATATTAGTGGACTTGCCATCCTACATGAAAAAGGATTAGAAACAATATAAACGAAGTTTATTCATTTTTTATTTCATTTTTTTTATTTGAATTTGATTCATCTTTTTAACGGAATAATCACTTAGACGATACCACATTCGCACCACCTTCGTGCCGAACATATAAGCCCGTATTCCTCTCTCATATAAAGGAGGACTACTCCGTCATCCATGCCCAAGTGGGGACATCACATACAGGCATGCATCGCGGATACTTCTAACTATATGAGTACCAAAAGCCACCATTGGGCTATCAATGCGCATAAACTCACGTCACATTTTTGACGGATAAATATCAAATCCTATCTTAGGCATAACAATTCACCTCATTTTCACAAGACTAACTCGAATGTTATTTTAGTTTCTCTAGTAAGAAATGGGTGCCCCATCTCCGCAAGACGACCCGCTGGTCATTTAGTTTCTCTAGTAGGAGAGGGGAAATAATAAACGTAACAAATTGATAATTTTTTTGCAATTACATTTTTACGCGCGTCTTAAAATTGTAATAATAATCAAACAAGAAAAAAAAAAAGACTACAACCAACTTTTAAATTTTAATTTAAAAGATTCAAAAAGATTTTTCTTTGGTTTTTACATTACATTGTAACCTCATTTATATGGTATAAAACACGAAAAAAAAAAAACTCTAGCACGCATCGTATGCTTTGAGAGATAGTAATTAAATACGATGTTCGTCACTTTTTATTTTCCCGCTCTTTTTGTTTTGTTGAAATTTTTTAAAAAAATGTCGTAAATCTCACGAGTAAGATGATTAAAGATATAAGCTATTATTATTATTATTATTATTATTATTATTATTATTATTATTATTATTATTATTCAAATAAGTCGAATGTGCCACGTGTTGCAAATTGTTAGTTATCCAATATCCAAAATTTGACAGAGATGTAAATTTGGAATAATATTTTGTTCAAAAAAATCTGAAATATTTATAATTGTTTGTATCCCAAACTTATTACATAATCTATGGATAAATCGTATCGGTGCATCGAAACCCGAATATATCTATGGATAAATAAAAATATATCTCATACTTTTTAAACCCTGGGCTGAACTAGTAGGCTGGTCCGGTTAGATCATGACGATCCATGGGCCAAAATTATTTGTGCCCAAACTCAAAATTTTTAAGAGACTTTCTAAACCATTTATATGACATTGCTTGAAACACGCATAATGAGCTCATTCTGTATAAGATAGTTTTTGAAGATTTTTTATTACCTTCGGTTGTAGTAATCTCAATGGTTATAAAATCATTTGATGCTTCACTGGAGATTCTCCAAATTTATTTGGAGCAGTTTTTTGTCAGAATTTGGTCTAAGTTTAATGTTTTAAGGTTCCCTTTTGAATTGGCTAAGTTTGTGGTCTCAGGCTAATCCCTCCCGATGCGAGGACTGATTATGGCATAGGATTCCTCATGCGCTCATATGATGTGTATTGAAAGAGAAAAATATGAAGATTTTTTAAGAGCTCCACAAATCGGAGCAATATATCTTTATTGAAATTAGGGAGTTGTTGTGGAGGATGAATTCGGCTTGTAATCTTTTTAAATACATGTTTTTTGACACTTTCATGGTGTCTTGACGTTCCTTGATAAAAAATTCTAATACCAAACACTGTAGAATGACTCTTCCTTGACATAGGAATGGTTCCCCTTGTCTCTCATTTCCTTTCTTTTCTTCAATAAAAATCTTCTTGTTTGACCTTACAAAAAAGTTATCTCAATGATAGTATAAAAATTTTGATCTAAGAAAGGTTTTTGTAAACATTTGAGTAGATAATGAATCATTCATATACTCAATATTGATTATCATCATCATCATCATCATAAAAGTGTTTTAAGTGTTCGAATGGTGCGTCTGATTGCAATTTTCTGTGGGGAAAAGGAAATTTTTTACGCATCGACGTGTTAGGGGTGTTTGATTACAATAATTTCCAACCATCCAGAACCAATTTTATATTTGATGTAGGAGACTTTACCCAACATTTTATAGTATTGTTAGTTTACAAAATGAGTTCATTACGGTCTGAAGCGATGTCAATGATTATAAGATATTTTCAAACAAAATTAAAGTATAAGTCGATAGTCATGTAACTCAATAAGACTTTTGATTGAAGAAGGGATTTTGTAGAGTAGCTTAAGAATCATTCCTATATATACAATATTGATTACCATTATCGTAAAAGTCGTCAAATTCAAATATCCATCATGTAGTCTATCGTTAAAGTCATCATGAGTTCATTAGTGGACTTGCCATCCTACATGAAAAAGGATTAGAAACAATATAAACGAAGTTTATTCATTTTTTATTTCATTTTTTATTATTTGAATTTGATTCATCTTTTTAACGGAATAATCACTTAGATGATACCACATTCACACCATCTCCGTGCCGAACATACATGCCTGTATGCCTCTCTCATATAAAGGAGGGCTACTCCGTCATCCATGCCCAAGTGGGGACATCACATACAGGCATGCATCGCGGATACTCCTAACTATATGAGTACCAAAAGCCACCCTTGGGCTATCAATGCGCATAAACTCACGTCACATTTTTTACGGATAAATATCAAAGCCTATCTTAGGTATAACAATTCACCTCATTTTCGCAAGACTAACCCGAATGTTATTTTAGTTTCTATAGTAAGAAATGGGTGCCCCATCTCCGCAAGACGACCCGCTGATCATTTAGTTTCTCTAGTAGGAGAGGGGAAATAATAAAAGTTGGTCGTTGTTACGTTTTGGATATGATTACATAATTTGCTCTATAATATGACTTTTGTTGCCCTATAATACATGTCTTATTAATCTTTATTGTCAAGATATGTTATTTATTATAATTTACATTAGTGAAGTTATAAAATGTATATTTTGAAAAAATAAACATATTAAATCCGATTAATCTTAAATAGGTCATATACTGCGAAGCGTCCTTGCATAGTAACTATATTGTAGCATACACACTAATACAATAATGGGAGGCCCATTACAAATATGAACTTAGCATGAACATTCTTTAAGCCATACAAATAGGATTACATGCACAAATCACACACGGCCTGAAATTACACTTTGGCATAGTCAATTGCGCTCTTACCTTCCAAAAACCTTTTAATCTTTACTTCTAAGTAATCTCTGACTTGCATCTTCTTGAACACCCTTTGCCCACATTTTTCAATCAATTCATCAGAAGGTCCAATCTCATTATCGAGATGTGGTGAGTACAACATAACCAAAGAGATTCTCTCAGTTTCTGAATTAGGCACTGCCCTATGTATTGGGCTCTTGAACATCCCATTACTCATTATCTGCCAGAGTTATTCATACACAATGTTTCATCAACATGTATAGGACAGAGATTTAGCAATAATTAGGAAATTATTTTTTCAAAATAAATAGAAAGACTATTATGTACCTCCATTTGATCTGCAATGTTGAATACTAAAGCATGGGGAATGACTGGAACTTTGAACCATTCGCCATCTTTGAGAACTTGAAGGCCTTCTACTTCTTTGTCTGGCAAAAGTATGGAAATTCCTCTTCCATCAGTGTGGGGTTTGATTCCATGTACGAGATTTGGCTTTGAACAAGGAGGATAGTAGTTGAATCTTGCGTACATTGAAGCTTCTGCTCCAAACTGTGTGAGGAACTCATCCTCCTCCAAATATAGCAATTTTGCCAAGACTTTCACAATGTTCTCAGCCAGCAAACCTGTCTTGATGCTATATTCATCCAAGACTTCCCTGCAAAATTCTTAGGTATGTCACACATTCCCTATTTCTCGTTGTTTGGTAAATTTGATATGTGATGTAACAAGATATGTGATTTAGTTTTAATATATGAGAAATTCTATTGGTTTGAAAGGCTTTAGTACCTGAAACGCTCCGGATCTTTTGGCCAGAAATTGAGGTTCCTCTGTTCTTGTGGTTTTACTAAGAGAAACAACCTGTCTGTCCAATCAAGAGTTTGCTCTTCTGACAGAATACGATCATTTCCATATCCTTGCACTGTATCTATTGATATGTCATTACACACAGAGCACTTTTGCTTTTGTTCCATTGGCAAAGCGAAGAACTCCTTTGTTACTTCACGTACCTCGTCAAGTAAAGAATTCGGTATCCCATGGCCTATCATCTGAAATTTAACAGCAACCCTGTTATGTAACATACAGCTCATACAAGAAAGTAGACCAAAAGAGTCTATACGGTGCAAATGATGCAAGTAAAGCTCCATTGGATTTACATGTCAGAGCCAAAATCAGACCAACCTGAAACATGCCCCATGAAGCAAGGGCAGATCTAAGTTTCTCCATCTCCTCTTCCTTTTCTTCTGTGGCCACAGATGTGGACAATATGAGGTGAAAATCAATGATGGGAATCAAATCTGATGAAGAAGCGTGGATAGGGCCATCTTTATGGACATATCTCAATGGTGGTTCATCGCCATGGATGGCTAATTCCTGGACATGTGATGTTTGATGGGAAGCAAGTAGGCCTTCAGCCATGTCTGTAGAACAATGAGTCTGAAGATGATTGATATTAGTATTAGAACACTAGTTTCCTTCACTATTTATAGTAAAACTTGGTGGTTGATGAATTCATGTGGTCCTTGTCAGGGAGTTTGATGCACTGAATTTAGAATTCTGATTGTTTGACTGGCTAGCTTTATATTTGATGTCATCTGAGCCATCTAGAAAGAAAAAAAAAGTATGATAAGATAAGGCTGTAATGAGATTTAATATGAAAATTCTAGGGGTCGAGGGAGGGAACGAGGGAAAGGGGCTCCGCCTCGAGATAAGTGACATCGTGCATCTCGAGGCAGATGCACTTATCTCGAGATGGATGGGTGGTTACCACCCATCCCTCGACCCCTAGAAGGGCTCGATTTAATAAGATAAGGTTGTTGAAAGTAACGTACAGAAAGCAAAAGATAGTTAGTCTAATTGGCGAGGAAACGCGCGAGGGAGGGGGCAGAACCCTCCATCCCCCTCGGCACACATCATGAGGCGGATGGAGGGTCCTCTCTCGCGCGTTTCCTCGCCCATTCCCTCAACAGCTAGAATTGGGGAAAAGATAAGAGTATGGAGGAAAACTGAGAGCAATTATTCATTGATATGAGGCTATGTATAGAGGTAGCAATTATATAGTATTCTAATTTGAAACAAGATAAGAAATCTATGTCAATAAGGAATCTAAATCCTACTCCATGACAAAGAAAATATTCTTCCTCGTTTGGACTTGTTACACAATCCTAATTTGACTGCAACACTCTCCCTTGTGACGTCCAAACGCGACGTTACGTTACGTTATGTTAATGACGCATGCCATGTTGCCTCGTTAAAACCTTGCCAAGTAAAAAAAAACCAGTGAGAAAAAATAACCTTGGTCGAAGGAAAAAGAGTACAATGCGTCATTTCCTTGAAGATGAAGTAAACGTTTCAAGAAAATCTTTGTTGCACATCATATCTCCCCCTGATGCTAACGTCTCCCCCTGATACCAACAATCAAGGGAGATTAGACAATTTATGTAGTCCGATACTACGTACATGTTTCTCCAAAGTTGCTTTCGGTAAAGCTTTTGTGAAAAGATCTACCACATTGTCATCAGATCGAACCTCTTTTACTTCAATCTTCAGGAGTATTTGTAGCTGCTGATTATAGAAGAACTTCGACGATATATGCTTAGTATTGTCGCCTTTGATGTAACCTAGCTTCATTTGTTCAATGCAAGCGGCATTATCCTCGTAAATGCACGTAGGTTCATCTGTGGTTGACTTCAAACCACAAGTACTTCGAATATGCCTAATTATGGATCTCAACCATACACATTCACGAACTATTTCGTGAAAAACAATTATCTCTGCATGATTCGAAGAAGTAGCAACAAGAGTTTGCTTTTTCGACCTCCAAGATATTGTTGTATTCCCTATGGTAAAGACATAACCCGTTTGGGAACGTCCTTTGTATGGGCTTAAACAAGGATGAGGCACCATGCATGATATATAAGAAATAATGTGGTAAGGGCTGATAACATCCAAGGATGAGGCACCTTGCATGATATATAAGAAATAATGTGCTGGCTTAAACAAGAAATAATGTGCCATTGAGACTTCCAAAGATGAAATTGGTAATTTGAAAATTTTACTCAAGGTGCTAACTTCAAATGCATGAAGCAGTATGCATTCTGTCCTGAAGTTAAGCTTCAGCTTCACACAATTACAAAATTGAAAAAATCAATTTTACAAATCCGTAAAAAACCAAGGTAAATAAGTTCAAAATCTCCTCAACTATGTTTAATGGTCACCTTCATGATGAGAAACCAATGCATAACTCTTCAATGAGATAACTTGTATTACTGAATTTAGCAGCTCTAAAGTAATAATACCTTTGTAACATCGGTGGAGTATCCCCATTGTGGGGATATTTCTTGAATAGCAAATCTTTGTTTCGGTGGAGCAGTCACCTTCAAATTTGGCCCGATAGAAATTTCTGGCGGATTTACTTGGTTAGCGCAGTGGTTAGGTATTGCCTCATGAGTTTTTGCTCCAGCAGACTATGTTGAAATAGTAACGTTTTCTCCTTCTTGAAGCAGTGGGGTTGAAGTTTTCGACATAATACCATTGGAAGACAAGGGAAATTGTGTTGCTTCTGAAATTTGCAATCCCAATGCGCATTTTCCATTATGAAGTGAGAATCTTCATTATATTATAGTATGCTATTTTCATCGCCGTCTAGCCACTGGAAAGGTTATGTGTTGTTCACAAACATGTCCCTCCCTTCTAACGACAATATTGGCATTTCCTGTAAACATGTCCAAATTGATATGAAAAACGAGTAGGTCATTCATGACTGAATTAGTTAATAACAAAAGAAATTTTATCACTTAACACACATGGTTTTCTTTTACATCCATGTATAAAAGAAACAAACTCATAGGTCATGCTTTGAACAATATATCCCCATCTCCGTCCCTCTTATCTTAAGATATACCTACGCTATAATAATTAGAAATTGGGCTAAAAGGCCCAATTAACCCCCCTTACATAATTGTTTGAGTCTCAGATAGGAGTTGTTCATCAATGTCAAAAAATTGAATCAACCTGACATTGTAAGAGATAAAAGAGGGTATCCAACAAAGAAACATAAATTTATATTTTGTGAAATCCTTGGATTTAGAGCTGATCTATTCAGAGATAGAGGGCGTTCAACAAGCAACACAAGAAAATATAAATTTCATTCAAGAAAATATCCTTACATATAGATCTGATCTAGTTAGAGCTCTGCATTGAGGACTAAGCGAATATGAATTAATATATTGCTCGGGTAGCTCATTCCAAATTAAAGATTCTTTATTTTCAGTTTCACCTGCAAACCATAAAAGTATAGTTATCGTTTGTATCTTGTAATTTGATAAAAAGTGAGAATGAAATATGGGATGCAACGAACAACATAAATAGGTGCACCAAAACAATAAACACTAACCATATCTAATCTATCAACAACTAAGGATTCTCCAATATCGAAACTCGAGAGGAAAAATATATAGAATAGAAATACAACGGGAGCAAATTTTTTAAATATTAAGCTTGAAGTTATTTTCAAGATCTCTCTGAAATTTTTCTGATGTGAATCCAAGAAACTATATGTCCTCTTCATTTAATGACATTGCATTATATTAAAAAGGCAAATTGTGAATAAGATATAAGCTTGACTTAAGCAGAAACATAGTCAAATGCCATTTAGAAATATAGAAATGAGATGGAGAAGTTAGGTGTTTTAGTATAAAATTAAAATCTTAAAACAAATTTCTCTCCTAAATGCTCACAAACAATATATGATTTAAATGAATGTCGCGCCTTATTGCGGAAGTGGGTAGACACCAACAATTGCACACAAGTACCACAAGGATCCAATCAATTAAATAGAGCAACTAGCAATGAAAGTAATTAGAGAAAACCAAGAACCTACCACAAGAGACACAAAGTTTACGTGGTTCGGCGAATTGCGCCTACGTCCACGGTGAGGTGATTCCACTATATTCAAGAACAAGGTACAAGAAGATGACAATTCTCACACAATCTCTCAACAAGAGATGAAACAATTCCAGCAATTATCTTTCTCTATTCCCTGTGCTTCACAGTTTTTCTACGTAATAAAAAAACAACTACAGTTCCTAGTATATATAGGAACAACAGTTTCATGTTTCCTAGAATTTGTTTCCTATTCAAAAAACAATTTCCTGTTTCACAAAATAATTTCCAGAAGTCCAAACAGTTTTCTGTTTCACAATTCTCCACCTCGCCGAAATTTTTTTTAAAGAAAGAAAACAATTAGCCGAAACAAGGCAAAAAATAAACTGATCAACACTCCACCATAGCTTTGTCACCTCACGAAACCGCCCCGAAGAGCAACGCCCCAAAGGGCCCTCAATCAACATGAGTCAATATGGAGTAAGTCCAAACAATGTTGGAACTTAACTCCAGGAACAACCTTTGTCAACATATCAGCATGGTTGTCTTTTGTGTGTACTTTCACCAAAGACACATCACCATCCTCAATTACATCTCGAATAAAGTGATATCAGACGTCAATATGCTTAGTCCTTACGTGATGAACCTAAATTTTAGCTATGTGGATGGCACTCTGACTGTCACAGAAAACCTCAACACTATCTTGTTCCACACCCAAGTCATTTACAAGACCTTGAAGTCACAATGCTTCTTTTACAGCTTCTGTCAATGCCATATACTCTGCCTCTGTAGTAGAGAGAGCCACTGTATCCTGAAGCATAGATCTCCAACTAACCGGAGCACCGTATATCTGAAATACGTAACCATTAGTAGATCTGCGTCTATCTAGATCACCAGCATAATCAGAATCAACAAACCCACGAACCTGACATGAATTTCCACCGAAGTCCAAACCCACATCCAAGGTACCTTTTAAATACCTAAGCATCCATTTCACTGCCTCCCAATGTTTCTTCCCAGGGTTTTCCATATACCTGCTCACAACACTAACAGCCTGTGAAATGTTAGGGCGTGTACACACCATAGCATACATTAAACTGCCAACTGCACTAGCATAAGGAACATGCGACATGTATTCCTTTTCTTCCATTGTGACTGGAGATAACTTTCGAGAAAGTCTAAAATGTGAGGCCAAAGGAGTAATGACCGGCTTTGCGTTTGCCATGCCAAACCGTGATATGACCTTCTCAAGGCACTCCTTCTGTCAAAGAAATTAATAATTTTTTATTCTCCCTTTCTCTTCTTATCTCCATACCAAGTATTTTCCTCGCAGCACCCATATCCTTTATCTCAAACTCAGATGCATGTTGAGACTTCAATTTATTTATCTCCACCATACTCTTACAGGCAATGTGCATATCGTCAACATAGATCAAAAGATAAATAAAATCGCCACTACGAAGTTTTTTCAAGTAAACACAACACTCATACTTACTTCGTGTGAACCCATGTTTCAACATAAAAGTGTCAAACCGTTTGTACCACTACCTAGGTGACTGCTTTAACCCATAAAGTGATCTCCTCAAACGACAAACATGGTCTTCTTTTCCAACAACCTTAAAACCTTTTGGCTGATGCATATAAATTTCTTCCTCTAAGTCTCCATGCAAGAAAGTTGTTTTCACATCAAGTTGTTCAAGCTCAAGGTCACCATGAGCTACCAAGCTCAACAACACACGTATAGAAGTGTGTTTTACCACAGGCGAAAATATCTCATTGTAGTCAACGCCTTCCCTCTGAGCAAAACCCTTAGCTACTAATCTTGCCTTGAATTGAGTACCAGACTCTAGAGTAGCCTGTTTCTTCTTAAACACCCACTTGCAGCCAATTGCTTTCCTTCCATTAGGCAACGACACTAGATCCCAAGTATGGTTCTTCTGGAGAGACTCCATCTCACCCTGCATAGTTATTAACCAACTCTGACTATCTGAATGACGAGCGGCCTGCTTGTAAGTAGTTGGCTCATCATCTTCCACAGAGAGTGCATATGCAACCAAATCAACTGTATTCAACTGACTATAGTGCTTCAACGGTTCTTCAAAGCCAAAATTTTGAACTTGCTTAACCGATCGTTTTGACCTAGTTAAGGCCAAAGGTTGCTGCTGGGATTGATTATCTTCAACTGGTTGTTGTTTCTCATGGTCTTCAGGCTCATAATTCAGATCATGTGTGCATGCTTCAACCACTTGTTCATCTGCTGTATCCATAGACGCTTCAACTTCCACTTTCTGAGTGTTACTAGATTCACCACTATTATCAACCAACTCCTTAGCTTTAGTACAAGCTAACAATAAATTCTCATCAAATGTAACATCTCGACTGATCACAAATTTATTATCCTCTAAACACCATAGACGATAACCCTTCACGCCTTTTGCATACCCCAAGAAAATGGCCTTCTTAGCCCTAGCATCAAGCTTATTTTCTTTCACATGGTAGTAGGCAATACAACCAAAAATTTTTAGTAAACTGTAATCAGCATGTTCACCTGACCACACCTCATAAGGTGTTTTGCAGTCTAATGTAGAATGTGGCGATCTATTAATCAAGAAACACGTGGTGGCTATTGATTCAGCCCACCATTCTCTGTCAAGACAAACATTGGAGTGCATACACCTAGCTCTTTCAAGCATAGTACGGTTCAATCTCTCAGCAACTCCATTTTGTTGTTGCGTGTCTCTAACAGTCCAATGTCGAAAAATTCCTTCCTGATCACAAAACCGTTTGAAAGTACCCTCAGTATACTCGGTACCATTATCAGACCTCAAAGTCTTCACCTTTCTTCCAGTTCTATTCTCAACCATTGCTCTCCACCTTTTAAATGTCTCAAATACTTCATTCTTGGACTTCAAAAAATATACCCATGTGTAACAGGAATATTCATCAATGAAGGAGACAAAGTACCTGGAACCTCCCTTAGAGGCGACCTTCGCTGGCCCCCACACAATTATGTACATAGTCTAGAATACCTCTGCTACTGTGCTTGTTTGTACTGAATTTTACCCTGCATTGTTTTCCATATACACAATGCTTGCAAAAACTCTATAGTCGGTTTCTGCATACCCTTCAGTAACCCTTGCTTGCTCAGTAGAGACAATCATTTTTGTCATATGCCCAAGTCGCATGTGCCATAACCTAGTGCTTTCCGATGAAGAAGTTCCCACTGCCACATTTCCTATTACCGTGTTACCCATCAAGGTGTACAAGTTACCTTGTTTGATCCCTTTCATGACAACCAAAGACCCATGGACAACCTTTAAAACTCCACCTACCGCTGTAAACTTACAACCATTGGAGTCTAAAACACCAAGTGAGATAAGGTTCTTTTTCAAGGCTGGGACATGCCTCACATCATTTAAGGTTCTCACAACACCATCATACATCTTAATCCTCATTGTTCCAATTCCAACTGTCTTGCAAGCGTAATCATTACCCATCATAACAGTACCACCATCAATGTGCTCATAGGTAGTAAACCACTCCCTGTTTGGGCACATATGGTAAGAACACCCAGAGTCAAGGATCCATCTCCCAGAAATTTCTATGTTTTCACCCACAACTGAAGTTAAGCTTCAACTTCACACAATTACAAAATTGAAAAAATCAATTTTACAAATCCGTAAAAAGCCAAGGTAAATAAGTTCAAAATCTCATCAACTATGTTTAATGGTCACCTTCATGATGAGAAACCAATGCATAACTCTTCAATGAGATAACTTGTATTACTGAATTTAGCAGCTCTAAAGTAATAATACCTTTGTAACATCGGTGGAGTATCCTCATTGTTGGGATATTTCTTGAATAGCAAATCTTTGTTTCGGTGGAGCAGTCACCTTCAAATCTGGCTCGATAGAAATTTCTAGCGGATTTACTTGGTTAGCGTAGTGGTTAGAAATTGCCTCATGAGTTTTTGCTCCAGCAAACTGCGTTGAAATAGTAACGTTTTCTCCTTCTCAAAGCAGTGGGGTTGAAGTTTCCAACATAATACCATTGGAAGACAAGGGAATTGTGTTGCTTCTGAAATTTGCAATCCCAATGCGCATTTTCCTTATTGTGGAAGCGGGTAGACACCAACAATTGCACACAAGTACCACAAGGATCCAATCAATTAAATAGAGCAACTAGCAATGAAAGTAATTAGAGAAAACCAAGAACCTACCACAAGAGATACAAAGTTTACGTGGTTCGGTAAATTGCGCCTACATCCACGGTGAGGTGATTCCACTATATTCAAGAACAAGGTACAAGAAGATGACAATTCTCACATAATCTCTCAACAAGAGATGAAACAATTCCAACAATTATCTTTCTCTATTCCCTGTGCTTCACAGTTTTTCTACGTAATAAAAAAATAGCTACAGTTCCTAGTATATATAGGAACAGTAGTTTCCTATTTTACGGCAGTTTCCTGTTTCCTAGAATTTGTTTCCTGTTTAAAAAACAGTTTCCTGTTTCACAAAACAGTTTCCAAAAGTCCAAACAGTTTCCTGTTTCACAATGAATTTGAAGGTTGTTACACTATATGTTTGAGAAAAAAATCAAATCAAGAGCTCGATAAAAATAAGTCACTTATATAGTTTTATCTCTCCATGAAATAAAGAAGAATCTTGAGTTTGGTTGAAATGGACAAATGTAAGGAAAATGTGAATGCGTCACGAGTTCTGCTTGTTGGATTAATGAGACAAACTTGAATTTGGTGGAAATAGACAACAATTTGATTCATTTGAGGGCAAAATTTCATTAGAACTATCCGCGTGTTCTGGCACAAATGTTAGAGCAAAAAGTTCATCTTGGTTGAATCTCCTAGAATCTAAAACTCCTGAATCTTTGGACATCTCATTATCTTTATTGAAAGGAAAATTTCCAGCTATGTCAACCTTGTTCAGGCTCAGCTGATGCTCAAGCCTTTGCAGTGCTTGAACCTTTACCATGGGCATACTACTAAACTCGCTTGTTTTACCAGTCTCGTCAAGCAGATTCCACCCACCACTCTTGCTAAATAACTCAGAATTGACTTCCACGGACTCTTGACTCTGATTCAGATATGGTTCACTTACTGCAGAAATTGAACCTTGATTTTGGAGAGTATAAAAGTCGTTACTCAGAGCAGAAGAGTATCCTTTAACAATCCTAATCATTCAAACAAGCAAGAATTCCAAAAATCCAAAACACAACATCAACATAAACAATTATTCAAACAAAGAGAGGGCAAAAGGGGTTACCGAAATTGCGACCAACGATGCAATGCATACAATATGTAATGTGTCTATGGAGTAGTCTCCAGAGCCTGCAACCGACTTGGCTCAGAACTTGCTCAAGTGTACAAAACACGGCGAGCTACAAAGAGCAGAGGGAGAGGAAGAGAGGCGAACAAGAGGAGAAGGGGAGAAAGAGAGACGAGTGAGAGCAGAGGGAGAGGACGAGAGGTTGAGATATTGGAGCCCCAAAGTTCACTGTTGCTAACCTAAACCTAGCAATTTCTCAACCTCTCATCCTTTCCTTCTCCAAGTAGATAGTGAGCAGAGGGAGAGGAAACATAAAGGTCGAGCGAAAAAAATTGGGGGGGGGGGGGGGGGGGGGGAGGCATATATCCCGCCAAACCATTTATAGCATTTTTTTTTTTTTTATAACCCATTGAAATTTGGTTTTTCATAGCATAATGGTAGAAAATGCTATTGAAAAATGTTATAAATGGAGATTTTTGGTGTAGTGTAGGAAATCTATGCCAATAAGAAATCTAAATCCTACTCCTTAATAAAGAAGATATCCTTCATCGTTTGGACTAGTCACACAATCCTAGTTTGACTGCAACAAAGGTTATTTAGTAAGATAAGATAAGATTATTTAATAAGATAAGGTTATTTATTAAGATAAGATTTAATGAGGTTACTGTAATGCTATTTTCAATCAAGATTTTTGGGCTTGCAGGCAGATCAAGTCGTGTGGCGAGCTAATTTGAATGGGTGAATGAGAACTGCAGACATGGTGGAAGTATTTGGGATGCCCTGCAATTTTTCTTGTTCTGCATCTTTGATATTAGGGGTGAACTCTTTTTTTTTTTCTTCTGGATTTTATTAGAGCCAAGCAAGCATACGACTAAAGTACGTCATTACGGAAAACTCACAACAGAAACTATTTCTAGTACAAATAGGATTACACAAATCGATTGTGCTCTTCCCTTGCAAGAATATGTTGACATAGATTTCAACAAGTTTTTTTTTTTAAATCCCTTTCCGCCTCCCACCACAAATGCCGCCGACAGGGTTTGGACCTTGGACTTTTATGATTCCAGAGTTCACAAGTCTACTGCTCAGCTCAGCTGGTATCCCATTGGCTTCATTATACTTTGACCTTCACCTTCTTGAACAACCTTTGCCCGCATTTTTTGATCAATGCATCAGGATGCTCAATCTCCTTACTAAAATGGGGCGAGTAAAATAGATTCAAAGAGAGTCTATCCATTTCTGAATCAGGTATTACCCTGTGTACTGGGATCTTGTACATGTCATTGCTCATTATCTGACAGTTGTTCATATAAAATGACTTGTCAAGATTGGACAGAGAATTAGCAAAAATGTAATAATCTTCGGAAATCGTCTTTTCGAGAACTGTGGTTCTGAAAAGGAAGACCCATAAAGACTATTATGTACATCCATTTGATCAGCAATGTTGACAACCAAAGCATGGGGAATGACTGGAACTTTAATCCATTCACTGTTTTTTAGAACATAAAAATACCTTCTTTGTCTTGCAAGAGGAGTAAATCCTCCTCCATCCGTGTGAGGTTTGATACCATAAACAAGATTGGGTTTGAACGAGGGTAGTAATTGAACCATGCATAGATTGGAGCCTGTTCTCCGAACTCCATCCTCACCAGTTTACTAATCTCAGTTAACATAAGTTTCATATAGTAGCTTAAAAAAGTTAAACAAATAACTAAGTAATTTAAACATCTTTGAGGTATTTTACTCTGGAGGACAGGATGTACAGAGCTTCGTACAAATCAACCGCTATACAGACATTAGAAAACTTATTCTTCACTAGAATGCTTGGTAGATTAAGTTCGTCAATCCCCCATTAGATATGTAGAATCTATAAATTCCATAGTTCTGACATTCAATAGGTAAGGAGTGCAGTTTTCACCGTATAAATTCCAAACAGTACCCTAGGCACGGCCCAAGGCGTATCTCTTATGTATATCTCCATTTCTGTGTGTTTTGTGTTACAATTAGATTAGGTATGTCCCACTAGACCCCATCCCGGTATTGCGCTTTTGACTACATTCAAAGCCAAATCATAACCTATAAAAGAACCTTCTATGTGGTCATGAGCAGCAGAATATTCAATTTATCGATAGTTTTGTTTTATGGGAGGTTGCGTTTTGGGTTTGATATTTGCAGATCACGAAGTCAGTTCTCGAGCATGTTGATTAGGAACTTTGTGGTAGTTGGGACACATCCTCACTGACCTCGACTTCATTGTTTGAAGAGGACTTGCGTTCTACTTAACTTAGCTATATACATTGTATCTTAGAGACGCATTGGATTCAATCACATTATGAACTAAACTGGCCCGCCCCAGGTTTGACATTCATTCATGAGAAGGAAAACCAGAGAAGAGAAAATTAGTACAGTAAAAACAATGTCCACTATAACTGCATTACTTGTCAAATGCTGTGCTGTTTTCCTCGGCTAGGCTAAGCACCCAAAAATTGACCCAAAAATTGGTCCTACTTAACTCCCCTCTAATGTCTCCAGTCCACGAGCAGTGTAAAGGTCAAGCCAGTGAAAGCACAACATGCAGTGGGAATGAACAAAGGTATAGCCCATAAACTAAAACGACACTATTATACTGAAATTGTTAAAGTTTTAATTGCATAATCATGACTAGGAGATGGATTTGTTATCTTCTTCTTGGCCAAACCAAAGTTGGCTTTACTCTTCAAGTATGGCCCCGGCCCCGGCCCCTTTAGGGAAATTATTCTTCCAAAAATAAAATGGTCAAAGCTTCCAATAAACAAACTAGAGTATTGCTTAACACGGTTGCAATGCATGTACACGACCACTTGTTCCAATCAAATATATATTAGATATCATGAAATATAATATCCTGTGCTTAGAAAGCTAGACATCCGACAGAAATTCAATGTGGCTATTAACATAAGAAAAAATGATTCTATAGTTAATTAAATAAAGTTGTGGACACCAATGGTTGGGTTGGGCCAAGTTCTATACATGCTCCAGTTACAGGCAAAAAGAAATTAAGCACCCATAGTCTTGAAAAAGAAGTTGCAATTTGTCAAGAACCGGACCATAACAATCCACAACACTTTTAAAGTCTATTCTGTCGACACTAAACCGATGGTAATTGTTCTTCTCTTTGATCACTACACATACATTATTAAGCAGCCATAGTCTTGAAAAAGAAGTTGCAATTTGTCAAGAACCGGACTGTAACAATTAGCCAATACTCATTAGCTAGGACCATAACAATCCACAACACTCCTAAAGTCTATTCTGTCGACACTGAACTGATGGTAATTGTTCTTCTCTTTGATCACTACCCATATATAAAACCGATCCATTTAACTCAACCTAAATGACTCGTATGGGAATGGGATTATTTAGGGTAGAAGGCCTCGTTTTTGCAAATGCCATCTCAAAAGCCTAGGTTATTACTCACAAATTGAGTGTTTAGGTACTAATGCTCCCTAAACAGTGCCACCAACTTAACCATTGACAATTAATGTATAGTGCATGTAAGACAAAGAATGAATTAGAGTACTTTCCAAAGAATGGACTCACAGGTCTTTGTGGATTTGTGGTTGGCTCTCAATTATGTGGGATCAAAGTCCTTTACTCACAAGAACTTAAACTCTCTTCACTCTTTTTGTTTAAATTGCAAGCATACAATAATAACATGAACAGCAGCAACAATAGTCCGTGAGCAGCAACAACAGTCCAAGGGCATCAACAACACAGCGTCAAGGGCAGCTTACAGAACGGTGAACAAGGATGCGAACATAGCGTGAATAAGGATGTGAGTTCGGCGTGAATCGGTGTGTGTGTAGCGTGAAACAGTAGCCAAGTAGAAGGATTGGAATAGGGTGATTTCGGGCGTTCTTCGTTTGTGAGTTTCGTCAAACTTTTGGTGGTATTGTTTGATTGAGATTGGGTATAATTTCAAGGATCATTGCTTGACAACGTTGTAATCTTCAAGTAAATGTGTTCATTTTAATAAAATAGTTATAGAGTCGTCATCTGTGGAGTAAGCAAAGTCATACCACGTAAATCTTGGTGTCATCTTTATTTTTTGCATATTGTTTGTTGCTATTACTTGTATAACATTTTTAGCCATTCACTTTCACCAACTAAGTCCAGAACTTGTGTTGAAATTATTTGCATTAGCAGATATTTCCCTTACAAGTGGTATTAGAGCGCCAGTTGATTGGTGTTTGTGCTTTGAATGTGTCAAATAAAATGGCTGAAAGGTCTTCTTCATCGTGTGATGACGGCTATGTGAAAGTCCGTGGGTTCGACATTGTTCGATTCAATGGTAGGAACAATTTTAAAGCTTGACAGATGTATTATAAAGATATTCTGATTAGTTTGAATCAGAATGATGCACTAGATGAGAAAAATAAACCATCATCAGATAAGGTGACATTTGAGGTTATTGAGAAGTGGAGTAAAATGAATCAGAAGGCATATAGCACGATTCGTTTGTGTTTTAATGTATATAATAGATTAGTTTTCACCTAATCTATACGGTGCAAATGATGCAAGTAAAGCTACATTAAAATTACATGTCAGAGCCAAAATTAGACCAACCTGAAACATGCCCCATGAAGCAAGGGCAGATCTAAGTTTCTCCATCTCCTCTTCCGTTTCTTCTGTGGCCACAGATGTGGACAGTATGAGTTGAATATCAATGATGGGAATCAAATCTGATGAAGAAGTGTGGATAGGGACATCTTTATGGACATATCTCAATGATGGTCCATTGCCATGGATGGCTAATTCCTGGACATGTGATGTTTGATGGGAAGCAAGCAGGCCTTCAGCCAAGTCTGTATAACAATGAGTCTGAAGATGATTGATATTAGTATTAGAACATTAGTTTCCTTCACTATTTGTAGTAAAACTTAGTGGTTTATGGATTCATGTTGTCCTTGTACGGAGCTTGATGCACTGAATTTAGAATTCTGATTGTTTTACCGGTTAGCTTTATATCAATTAAAAGATTTTGCCGTCTTGCAACTTTTGCTACTTTGCTAAATAAATAAGTAAGAAGGAAAAGAAAAGAAAGAACTATAAGTATATGCAATGATGTCATCTGGGATTTTTAGAAAGAAAAAAATGTTCATTAGTTATTGTTAGTAAGATAAGATTTAGTGACGTTACTGTAATGTGATTTTCAAAGACAAGATTTAATGAGGTTACTGTAATGAGATTTAATAAGAGAAGATTTAATAGATAAGGTTGTTGAAAGTAATGTACAGAAAGCAAAAAAAAGAGTAGGGAGAAAATATAGAGCTATTATTCATTGTATGAGCCTCTATATATAGAGGTAGCAATTATATAGTATCCCAATTTGAAACGAGATGGGAAACCTATGCCAATAAGGAATCTAAATCCTACTCCATAACAAAGAAGATATCCTTCCTCGTTTGGACTAGTCATACAATCCTAGTTTAACTGCAACGCTTCCCCTTGTGACATCCAAATGCGACGTTACGTTACGTTACGTTTCGTTAATGACGCATGCCATGTTGCCTCGTTAAAACCTTGCCAAGTAACAAAAACTCGGTGGGAAAAAATAACCTTGGTCGAAGGAAAATGAATACATCGTGTCCTTTCCTTGAAGATGAAGTAAATGTTTCTAGAAAATCTTTGTTGCGCATCAAATCTCCCCCTGATGCCAACATTTCCCCCTGATACCAACATTGATACCAACAATCAAGGGAGATTAGACAATTTACGTAGTCCAATACTACGTACATGTTTCTCGAAAGTTGCTTTCGGTAAAGCTTTCGGGAAAAGATCTGTCACATTGTCATCAGATCTAACCTCTTTTACTTCAATCTTCAGGAGCATTTGTTGCTGCTGATTATAGAAGAATTTCGGCGATATATGCTTAGTATTGTCGTCTTATATGTAACCTAGATTCATTTGTTCAATGCAAGCGGCATTATCCTCGTAAATGCACGTACTTCAAACCACAAGTACTTCGAATATGCCTAATTATGGATCTCAACCATACACATTCACGAACTGTTTCGTGAAGAACAATAATCTCCGCATGATTCGAAGAAGTAGCAACAAGATTTTGTTTTGTCAACCTCCAAGATATTGTTGTATTCCCTATGGAAAAGACATAACCCATTTGGGAACGTCTTTTGTGCAGGTTAGAGAGATACCCGGCATCAGCAAAACCTGTCAAGACATCACTTGGAGTCTAACCAAAGCTAGCGGCAGCACGTTTGCCAGCGTTGACGGTGGCTTGACCGGCGACGGCCGGCCGGCGGTGGGAGATGTGGCCCTGCCGTCGGTTTTTGAGAATTTTCCCACTTCGTTAGGATCAACGTCTGATTTTGATCTCTCTCTGTAGGGATACAACAAGCCAATATCAATCGTACCTCTTAGGTATCGAAATATGTGTTTAATGTCAGTTTAATGGCAACGAGTTCACAACAGAACTAAATCGAGCCAACAAGTTCACAGCGAATGAGATGTCTGGTCTCGTACATTGCGCTAAGTATAATAATGCGCCTATTGCGCTTAGGTAGGGCACATCTGCCTCTAGTAATGCATCGTCCTCCTCCTAGGGACAGAATGGATCTTTCTTCGGATCCAGACTCCGGACAATCATGGAAGTGATACAAGGCTTAGCTTTATCCTCATTATAGTACCTTAACAATTTTTGAATATAGCTCGATTGGTGAATCATAATCCCATCGGCACGGTGCTCGATCTCCAATCCGAGGCAAAATCGGGTTTTCCCAAAATCCTTCATCTCGAATTCAGACTTAGGTGCTCAGCGGTTTCCTTTAACTCCTCTAGAGTTCCAATCAAGTTCATGTCATCGACATAAACCGCAACAATAGCAAACCCGGAACTTGTTCTCTTAATGAACACGCATGGGCATAACTCATTGTTTATGTATCCCCTTCCGATCAAGTATTCACTTATTTTGTTATACCACATCCGTCCGGATTGTTTCAATCCGTAAAGTGAACGTTCAATCTGATAGAAAACGTGCCTTGTGGTTTAGAACTACTTGATTCGGGCAAACGAAGTCCATCCAGGACTTTCATGTATATCTTTGTATCTAGATCCCCGTAGAGATATGTCGTAACCACATCCATAAGCTGCATATTCAGTTTTTTTGGAAACTAGCAAACTGACAAGGTAGCGGAATGTTATTACGTCCATTACGGGAGAATACATCTCCTCGTAATCGATCACAGGGCGTTGAGAAAAACCTTGCACCACGAGACGAGCCTTATATCTCACAATCTCGTTTTTCTCATTACGCTTCCTAACGAATACCCATTTAAATCCGACGGGTTTTACACATGGAAGGGTTGGCAGTACCGACCCAAACACCTTCCATTTCATTAAGGAATCACATTCAGCCTGGATCGCATCTTTCCATTTTGGCCAGTCAGCTCTTCGTTGACACTCTTCATTGGTGTGGGGTTCAATATCATCACAAGCTATGATTTCGTGCGTAATCGAGTATGCAAATACATCATCGATGAAGATCTTGGTGGGGACGTCAATCCTTACAAGCACGTTTGCAGCAAGTATATGTGATCTCGTCACTTTAGCGATATCCGTGAAAGTGTCTGGCAACTTATTTGTTACGCTCTGAGGATCGAGAATTCGCTGCACCTCACTCTCGGGCCTAACGATGGGAAAACTGTCTCATCAAAGTTACAATCCGCAAATTGTGTGGTAAAGAGATCGCCTGCCAAGGGTTCCAATTAGCGGATAATTGATGGTGTATCATATCCCACATATATACCCATCCTTCGTTTAGGCCCCATCTTGGTACGTTGTGGCAGCGCAATTGGCATATAAATCGCGCACCCAAAAATGCATAAGTACGAAAGATCTGGTTCATACCCAGTCACCAGCTGTGACACAGAGAATGGTTGGGTGGCAACCGGCCTCAAATGGAGTAACATTGCTGCGTGCAAAATTGCATAGCCCCATGTGGATATAGGCAGGTTGGTGCGCATAACCAATGTCCGAGCGACCATCTGCAACCTCTTGATGGTGGCTTCCGCGAGACTGTTTTGGGTGTGAACATGGGGAACCGGATGTTCAACATCAATCCCAATGGACATGCAATAATCATCGAATATTTTCCATGTAAACTCTCCTGCATTATCGAGTCGAATTGACTTAATAGGGTAATCTGGGTGGTGAGCCCTCAACCGAATAATCTGAGCAAAGAGTTTAGCATATGCAACATTTCGGGTGGACAATAGTGTGACATGTGATCAGCGTGTCGACGCATCAACCAACACCATAAAATATCTAAATGGTCCGCAAGTTGGTTGGATAGGTCCACAAATATCCTCTTTAATTCGCTGTAAAAATGGGATGGACTCTTTAGAAATCTTTGCAGAGGACGGTCTCAGTCCTAATTCTCCCAATGAACAGGCTTTACAAAACGAGCGAGCTGCGTGCATGGCGGCACCCCTTGGTGCGGCAGCAGCGGCCCGTGGACCAGCGTTGATCAACCGAAGCCGATTCCTTTTAGTGCTTCGAGTAGCTCGAAATAATGGATGTCCGTGAGAAGTTTTGAGGATACAGATCATCAAATCACGAACGGGATGTCCTAATCTATAGTGCCAAAGCCAACATGTGTTTGAATCCAAGAGATCCTGTAGTGACCGATCCGCACAGTAACAATATTGTCAGCTCTGGGCCCAACAGGCCCGCACGGCTTTAAAACACGTTGTTACTATGGGGATTCGACCTCGCACATAAGTAGCTCATCCCCCTACCGCACCCAGGCGATGTGGGATTATGTCCCCCTTTGTAGCTCGTCCAACCCCTCTTGAGCTTGTGGGGTCTATTGGGCTCCAACCCTTACCCTCACCCTCAAGTCCGCTCACTCCAGGGTCTCATAGTCCACCCCCCTTAGGGCCCAACGTCCACGTTGCCACACTATCGGCTGGGTCAGGTTCTGATACCATTCTGTCACAACCCGATCCGTACAGTAATAATATTGTCCGCTCTGAGCTCAACCGGCCTGCACAGCTTTAAAACAGGTTGTTACTATGGGGATCTGACCTCGAACATTAGTAGTTCATCCCCCTCCCGTACCCAGGAGATGTGGGACTATGGCCCCCTTTGTAGCTCGTCCAAATAGTCATGGCGTAAAGCCCACTCAAGAGACACGATAACTTCTCTAAGATGCGCTTTCACCCACAATCATTAGAGGTAATGCAAAGATATTCTTGCCCATTTTCACGATGTGTTTCCGCATGAAAACCATTGGCGTGAATGTCCCTAAAACTCAGAAGGGTCCGACCAGCCCTTGGAGCATATAGGGCCTCTGTGATGGTAAAACGAGTGTTGTTTGGTAACAAAAATTGGCCCTTCCCATGGCCTTGGATCAGGTTGGATGGACCTGGCAATATTGTCACAGAGGAATGAGTAGGCAACATCTCCAAAAATAGTTGTTTATGTTGGAGAATGGTGCGCGTTGTCGCACTACCTGCAATATGTTTTGAGATTTTCTTCTGTCATGGATTGACAATCCTAAGAAAAAGTATACATAAAACAAAGCACAAAATTGCAAGAGCCTTTGTAGAGGCAGTATCACTATATTCAGTCAAAATACATTAGTATGGAACTAATGACAAAATACTCATCAAGCAAACAAAACAACTCAACAAAATATCATAAAAGGAATTTACTAGTTTAGATATCAAAATACCATGAACTTTGAACACAGTAAACCACATACCAGAATCCAAGATAGGATAGGTTAGCAATATAATGATTCCAATTGGGTTTGAGATCCCACTGCTCCGAGTAAAAGAGTTTCTGAAGCTGCTAACGGCGAATGGTGTTCGCGTGGGGATTTATTCTTAATAGCTGCTAGCGTTAGGGCTCGTGTTGATAACGTGTTGAAAGTAACGTAAAGAAAGGAAAAAACAAGAGTAGGGAGGAAAACATATAGCTATTATTCATTGATATAAGCCTCTATATAGAGGTAGCAATTACATAGTATCCCAATTTGAAATGAGATAGGAAACTTATGCTAATAAAGAATCTAAATCCTAATTCATAACAAAGAAGATATCTTTCCTCGTTTGGACTAATCACACAATCCTAGTTTGACTGCAACAAAGGTTATTTAGTAAGATAAGATAAGATTATTTAATAAGATAAGGTTATTTAATAAGATAAGATGTAATGACGTTATTTAGTAAGATAAGATTTAATGAGGTTACTGTAATGTGATTTTCCATCTAAGATTTTTGAGCTTGCAGGCAGATCAAGTTGTGTGGCAAGCTAATTTGAATGGGTGAATGAGAACTGCAGCCATGGTGTAAGTATTTGGGATGCCCTGCAATTTTTCTTGTTCTAAATCTTGGATATAAGGGGTGAACTCTTTTTTTTTTTTTTTTTGGATTTTATTAGAGCCAAGCAAGTATACGACTAAAGTACGTCAGTACGGAAAACTCACAACACAGAAACTATTTCTAGTACAAATAGGATTACACAAATCGATTGTGCTCTTCCCTTGCAAGAATATGTTGACATAGATTTCAATAAGTTATTTTTTTAAATCCCTTTACACCTCCCACCCCAAATGCAGCCGACAGGATTTGGACCTTGGACTTTTATGATTCCAGAGTTCACAAGTCTACTGCTCTCAGCTGGTATCCCATTGGCTTCATTAGACTTTGACCTTCACCTTCTTGAACAACCTTTACCTGCATTTTTTGATCAATGCATCAGGATGCTCAATCTCCTTACTAAAATGCGGTGAGTAAAATAGATTCAAAGAGAGTCTATCCATTTCTGAATCAGGTACTACCACAAAGAGCAACCACTGATAATACCAATGAACCCATGTGATGTATCTGTCCTTTTCCAAGAGCAACCACTGATAATACCAATGAGTGAATGACTTTGTTCAATAAATCTTCGACTTCGACCCTTCGTCTGTGTGCGAGAGGGAGAGATCGTGATCTTCGACTTCGACCCGTCGTCTGTAAGTGGATCAAGATCTGATCATATCTTCTTCTTCGATCTGATCTGATCTCAGATCTTATCAAGATCAGATCTTCTTATTCGATTTTGATCAAGATCTTATCTTCTTCTTCGATCTTGATCATATCTTCTTCTTCTTTGATCTTGATCTTGATCAAGATATGATCAAGATCTGATCATATATTCTTCTTTGATCTGATCTGATCTTCTTCGATCTGATCATATCTTCGATCTGATCATATCTTCGATCGATCTGATCAAAGATCTGATATGATATTCTTCGATCTGATCTGTTCTTCAAACTTTTCTTCAGACAGTTTTAAGCCGTCGCTAAATATTTTGCAACGGATTTTTATATTTATGGGTTGAAACAGTATCGAAAAACCGTCGCTAGTTTACGTAGCTATTAAAGCTTTTTTTTGTAGTGACTTCTCAGCTCAGCTGGTATCCCATTGGCTTCATTAGACTTTGACCTTCACCTTCTTGAACAACCTTACAAAAATGCATCAGGATGCTCAATCTCCTTACTAAAATGCGGTGAGTAAAATAGATTCAAAGAGAGTCTATCCATTTCTGAATCAAGTACTACTACTGGGATCTTGCACATCTCATTGCTCATTATCTGACAGTTGTTCATACAAAATGACTTGTCAAGATTGGACAGAGAATTAGCAAAAACGTAATAATCTTCACAAATCGCCTTTTCGAGAACTGTGGTTCTGAAAAGGAAGACCCATAAAGACCATTATGTACATCCATTTGATCAGCAATGTTGACAACCAAAGCATGGGGAATGACTGGAACTTTAATCCCTTCACTGTTTTTTAGAACATAAAAATACCTTCTTTGTCTTGCAAGAGGAGTAAATCCTCCTCCATCCGTGTGAGGTTTGATACCATAAACAAGATTGGGTTTGAACGTGGGTAGTAATTGAACCATGCATAGATTGGAGCCTGTTCTCCGAACTCCATCCTCACCAGGTTACTAATCTCAATTAACATAAGTTTCATATAGTAGCTTGAAAAAGTTAAACAAATAACTAAGTAATTTAAACATCTTTGAGGTATTTTACTCTGGAGGGCAGGATGTAACAGAGCTTCGTACAAATCAACCGCTATCCAGACATTAGAAAACTTATTCTTCACTAGAATGCTTGGTAGATTAAGTTCGTCAATCCCCCATTAGACATGTAGAATCTATAAATTCCATAGTTCTGACATTCAATAGGTAAGAAGTGAAGTTTTCACCTGAAGACATATTGCGTGTCACACACCAATTTAAGATAACCATAACATGTATCCATTTTAATTGTTAGTAAGATTAGATACTATAATAATGATGCTCAGTTGAGATTTACTGATTGGAAGGCTGATTATGTTTTGTGGTGATCTACTTTGTGTCTTAGACGAAGTCTAGTTGAATTATAAAAAAGTCGATTTCAATAAGTTGATTTCAAGAAATATTTCGTTGTGTATAGAAAAAACGTAAAAATTTCGGTTACAATTTTGAATTTACTAATATAGTTTAAGCATTTTAAACTCTTATATACTACATAAAGAGTACCACGAGACTAATAATGTCAATCAAACAATATATTGCATAAGAATCACTTATGTAACAAAATTTTAATTCTAAACTAAGGTTAAAACAGTTTAAAATGGAGGATGATTGAGACTGGTCTAACGAAAGAAATTAATATTTTAGATTTTTTAAGAAATTTTGATAAATCGAAAAAAAAGAAATATTCGATGAAATTTCAACATTTTTCAAGAAATCACATTTTGACCAAGGTTTCAACAGAAATTAAGGGTTATTTGGATAATCAACATAGTTTGTATGATATCAGTAAAGGAACATCTGGGGTTAAAGAGTTTGAATCGAATTCAAATGGTTCAAGTTCGAAATGTAGTATTACAGAGTTGGGAAGTAAGGGTGGTGGTGATTCTCACAAGGGTAAGGTAGCATTAGTGTCTGATGAAGTTGAACAACTTCGTATGAGGTTGCAAATTCTCGAAGAAGATATCCGGATTATTAAGAAGGCGTCTTTACAAGCGCGAAAGAAAGAAGTGATTTGTTGAATGAGGTATCTCCAACACTCCAGATGCTAGATGAACATCTTAGAAATCAAGTAACAAGAAAAAACTCTTCGGCGATATTTAAAAAAGCTCGGAAGGTAAGAATTTTCTCGAATCATTTCTACTGTTTGTGAATTTTGGTCTGTCATTTCTTTTTTGCTCTCAACTGTAATCTCTGAATATTTCCATGTCCATTTTGTCTCTCAAGATTTCTTCACCTGGGCCTTCTTGTTCAGTTAATTTGTTTTGCAGTTTCAGTAACGTTTTTAACTAAAGTAGTATTTTACACGAATATATAACCAGGGTAAAAGCGCATCGAATGGTTTGTCACAAGTTCTGCAATCTGAATCGAAACAGTCTCTTGTTATCAGGGCTTCTAAAGTCAATATCTCTACAGTATGTGATACTTGCAGATTATAATAGGAATGATCTTTAGCAAACACATTCAACCAAATAGTGCTTTTTGAAAATATAAGGCAGAGTTTTTTGTGTATACCTGCTACGATATGTACCATTTTCTTCACTTAGTTCCGAGTTTGATGAAATTTTTTTACAAAAATGTCAACTGCCTTGTTTTGTAATATATGACAAATTGGTAGCATTCTATTTCATGCATTAATATTTCAGAAGAAAAGACTTGGAAGATGACTAAAGAAGTGAGAACCAATGCAGTTGAAGCCATGGAAGTATGGAAGACAACAAAAGACCTCTTGAATGCAAAGAGGGAACCGGAAAAGGGACTCAAGAGAGAAGAGGATTGGAATAACAAACTAGCAGGGTTGCAACAATGGATTCAGCCAATGATCGCGCAACGGTGGAGAAGATGATGACAAAAGGAGATATAGAAGATGGAACAATCAATTACAAGGCTCTTGACAACACGCAAGGAGACCAACGAGCAGCCACTAGGGGTACCCATTGGCCCCCAAGCTCCACCATGTACCACCAATGGCAACCAGCAATGACATTGTCGATTGCACCCCACCAGCCCGATCGACCGCCCCCTCACTCACCCCTCCCCCACCATCCTTGAATGTTCTCTTTAATGATATCACCTCATATTTTCCTTTACCTAATTCATCGGCCCACCCACCACTCTCGTCCAAACCTCCATGTCCCTCTCTCAACCCAATTGCACCACCTCCCACTCGTCCCACCCTCATCCTGCTCTCCTCGCCATATTGAGCAGCTCCATATCCCAACAACCCCCTTTCCACGCCCCTCCAATTCCTCATCCTTACCCACTATGCCATTCCAACCCTAAATAACCTATACCAAACTCTAGGTCAGGTAGTTGAATTGAACCCTAACTCTCTTCCGCACTACAAATTTCCCAACTATCTTGGTTGTCTACCTCAGAAACCTAATCCCCCTCAAATTAACCAGATTGAATCATATGAGGAGGTCCCCGTGGAATTGGAGTGTCCCCGCACATATCTATTGCAGACCAAATTGAATTTTCATAGGAGCGTGTCAGATGGTAGATGGAAAAGCAGCAGCAAGATCCTACTCTACCTTGGCCATAAGCTATGCAAGATCGGGGACAGTTCCAACCTCCTTTAGGTCGTGGTAGAGGATTTGGAAAAGGTATTAATACTCCTTTTCGCCCTCCTAACTTAGGAGATCAAAACTATGGTGGTAGAAATTTTCTTGAGATCAATTGATAGTAGTGATGGAAGGAAGGAATGGTATGGGATTGAAGTTGGAGGTGCTAATGGAGTGCAACTTCACGATGCTTTTATGGATTGATCCATGAAGATTGACTGCATTCTTGATTTTAAAAACATGCGAGGGCTGAAGGCAATACAGTTAGTAGCTACCAAGTTGAAGAGCACTGCTAATTTTTGGTGGCAGGAAGAATGTGCACGTCGAACAACCATGTGGTTACCTCCTGTAAACAATTGGAATGAACTTAGTTGATGCATGTTGATTTTGTCTATTTGGTTTGGATTATGAGCGAAATCGATTTTTTTGGTTGCTTGATGGGAGTTGCACCGAGTAGACGCTCAATTACTGAGTATGCTACTGAGTTCAGGACTTTGTATATTTGAGCAAGCCTCAAGAACCAGAACTTCAAACCGTCTTCCATTTCTACGATAGACTGGATGCGAGGATCACGTTTGTGCCAGCTTTGGAAGAATTTGACACATTTTTAGCGGCCGAGAACATGGCTAAGCAAACAGAAACAAAGCTACAATTACAGGACCGCTCCGAAAGAAGTCTTTGATGACTCTACCCCGCTCTTCCACTACATACATATCCCCGACTTACTACTGATGGACCTCTTAAGTGCTTTGGATGTGGTCAACTTAGCTATATTTGAAGTAATTGTCCTAAAGGGAAGCCTGTGTTGCTGACAGATGAGATTGATGGCTAAGATTGCATGGAATAGGTACCCCTAGTTGCTGGTAGAAAGTAAGTTTATCTCTTTGGTAGCAGAAGGCACACCTTGCTCCCTTGAAGTTTGTCGACAAACTTTTTCAATCTGGGGGAGATTGATGTAAGCGGGTAGTATAATGGGTTATTTAGGTAATAATATTTGTAGCTAGGCTTACTCTAGCAAAGCCCGTGTTAGTTAGGGTTAGTTTGTTGCCAAATAAGTTGAAGGAAATTATAAATAAGGCAAAGCATTAAACATGATTTTTGGTGATTGAATGGATATGAATATTTGTTTTCTTATTTATCTTTGAATTGGGATTTATCATAATTCATAAAATTTATCCAAATTTCTCACTAATTTCTGTACAATTAAGGTTCCTTCTCCATATCACTTGAACTGCATTGCACTTAAACCTCGGGGTTGTATAATTAGCTTTAACATTTTTTAAGAGGAGATTCAAAATTTATTCATAGAAAGGGTGAGAAATAGCCATTAGGCCGCTATTGAACCCCAAAAGTATTTCCCCATCTTATATTATAATTCAGAATGGTGTTTTGCAAAAATGTTGAGACAAAAGAAGGCTAGGATTGAAAGTTGGTAAAATGTTGAGGGTTGAGATTCATTCTCTATAATGGCGTGTTCGCAATTATAAAACATGTGGAAGGGCAAAAAAAATGGTGAAATTTTTTTGTGGAATGTACATGTGGCGGAGAGAGAAAATTTTGTATTTCTTTTTTCTCAAAATGAAAATTGACATAACTATCTCCGTAATTGTCGGATTTTGGTAAACTTAATATCGTTGAAATGCATTTTTGAAGATCTTTCCAACAAAACCTATGATCAATACAAATGCTAAACTTCAAAAAATATATTTTATTATTGAAAAACGTTCAATCCATTTCTCGCCATTAGTATTTTTAAAAAAATTTCAGAGGAATGAAAATAGCTTCTCAAGGTATATTTAAACACAAACTCGAATGCTAATAAAACTGATGATCAATGCAAGCTCTACAATTTTAAAAATATATATTTTATTATTATAAAACTTCGAATACCTTTTATGTCATTAATATTTTTCAATATCATACCAAAAAAATTGAGACGGACATCTTACTACACATTTAAACAAAAACCTTAAACTTAATGTTTTCACTTTAGACGTTTGAATTTTTTCTCAACTAATTCAAATTTTGAGTGAGTTTAACCCTAAAGTTTATAGTATATAGTTGTACCTTAGAATAAGCTTAAACTGATGATCAATGCAAGCTCTACAATTTTAAAAATATACATTTTATTATTATAAAACTTTGAATATCTTTCACGTCTTTAGTATTTTTCAATATCATACCAAAAAAATTGAGACAGACATCTTAATACACATTTAAATAAAAACCTTAAACTTAATGTTTTCACTTTAGACGTTTGAATCTTTTTTCCCAACTAATTCAAATTTTGAGTGAGTTTAATCCTAAAGTTTATAGTATATAGTTGTACCTTAAAATAAGCGTAAACTGATAGTGAAGATGGTTGCGGGAGAGTGTTCAAGACATGTTATTTAGCAAAAAAAATATATATATATATTATTTACTTTGTATTATACTAATTTATAGTAAATCTCGTGACCAAACTTAAACATCCATCATAACTAGGCCCCTAGTGGTATGAAACTTCTCAAAAGCATCTTGTTCTTCCACCTCTGGATTTCTCCCCTACAAAGGTTTAACCTTTCATGGGTTTCATCACTCATCAAAGAAACCCATTGAAGCTTTTGATGCTCTTCTTTAACTGAAGCTCTTCTTTAGTTTGTTCTTTCGACTTCTCTTCAAAATGTTGAGTCTTTCATCAATCCAACCTGCAAAACCCAAGCTTTTTTCAGTCTATGCAACCCCTTCTCCAATGGGTCTTCGATTCTCTCAGTTTTCTTCACTAGCCCATTTCAATATAACCCCCAAAACCCCAACTTTATCATCATCATCATCCCTTCGAAGGCAATGTGTTCAAATCAAAGCTCTGGATGATGCCCAATCTTACGACACTGAGGCAAAGTTCAACAACCAGTTTGAGAAGAAGCAAAAACTGAAAATTGGAATTTTGGGGTTTGGGAATTTTGGCCAGTTTTTGGCGAAAACAATGGCGAATCAAGGGCATTGTGTGTTGGCTCACTCGAGGTCGGATTACTCAGAAATGCGGATGACATAGCGAGGGGACCTAAGCTATTTCAGAATGGTTCTGCGAGCGAATCAGGAGATGAATTGAAATCCTAAAGAATGTCATAGATTTAGGTACTGCTGCTGATATCTTTTAGTGTTAGTTATGTTGCTTGTTCGAATGTTGGTATAATGAAATGTGAAGTTACAGCAAATGTTGTTTTCACCCTTTTATAGATTCTCTCTTTATGATTTTCATTTCAAACAAGATATGAGATGGGGGAATCTACAGTTTGATCAAAATGAATACTGATTAAAGATGTGAAACCTTTCATATATCTTCTCTTTATGTCTTTCTGTGTATGTGTCAATTAGAATGCAATGAGAGTCATGATGAGATAGAGATATATTCGATGAACAAAAAATCAACTCTTCAGGCTTTGAAGAAGGTTTAAATAAGGTCTTAGTTTGCAGGCTCAATCATTTTGGTCGTTACTCGTTTCAAATACCATGAGGCTCCTAGCATGATCTCTAGATTCTATCACAAATAGACTAATACTCGTGCAGAAAGATTTTCATCAAATGCAGTATGTTGGTTTCCTTTAGAAACTATACGGTGTGAAATAAAGATGGAACGAGAGAATGCCATTAGTGATACAGTCCCTATGCTGACATTATAATGGCAATAAAAGAGAATTACTTTTAGAATCAAGTGTTTTGGTGTAGAAGCCATCAGCTACCTTAGCTGATAAAAGTTTGTGAACGATCGTACCACAGAGCCTGGGTTCGAATTCCATCCTCACCAGGTTACTAATCTCAGTTAACATAAGTTTCATATGGTAGCTTGAAAAATTTTAACAAATAACTAAATAATTTAAACATCTTTGAGGTATTTTACTCTGAGGACAGGTTATACAGAGCTTTGTACAAATCAACCGCTATACAGACATTAGAAAACTCATTCTTCACTAGAATGCTTGGTAGATTAAGTTCATCAACCCCCATTAGATATGTAGAATCTATAAATTCCATAGTTCTGACATTCAATAGGTAAGGACTAAGGAGTGGAGTTTTCACCTGATGATATATTGCGTGTCACACACCAATTTCAGAGAACCATAACACTTATCCATTGTAATTGTTAGTAAGATTAGATACTGTAATAATGATGCTCAGTTGAGATTTACTGGTTGGAAGGCAGATTATGTTTTGTAGTGATCTACCTTGTGTCTTAGACGAAGTCTAATTGAACTATAAAAAAGTCGATGATGGTTGGAATGGGTGAGAGATAATAGTACCAGTTATCCATGGTGATGGTATTTGTGATGACTTGCGATTTTCCTTTGTTTTGGTAAACTTTTGTCTGGATTTATATTATAACCAATCAAAAGTACGGTTTGCCTCGACAATCCCAACATCAGTCATCAGTACAAGTAGGATTACACAAATCACACACGGCCTGAAATTACACTTTGGCATAGTCAATTGCGCTCTTACCTTTCCCAAACCTTTTAACATAGACTTCTAAGTAATCTCTGACTTCCATCTTCTTGAACACCCTTTGCCCACATTTTTCAATCAATTCATCAGAAGGTCCAATCTCATTATCGAGATGTGGTGAGTAAAACAGAACCACAGAGATTCTCTCTGTTTCTGAATTAGGCACTGCCCTATGTATTGGGCTCTTGAACATCCCATTACTCATTATCTGCCAGAGTTATTCATACACAATGTTTCATCAAACATAGGACAGAGATTTAGCAATAATTAGGAAATTATTTTTAAAAAATAAAAAGAAAGACTATTATGTACCTCCATTTGATCTGCAATGTTGACTACTAAAGCATGGGGAGTGACTGGAACTTTGATCCATTCGCCATCTTTGAGAACATGAAGGCCTTCTACTTCTTTGTCTGGCAAAATTATGGTAATTCCTCCTCCATCAGTGTGGGGTTTGACTGTTTGAGTCCGTATACGAGATTTGGCTTTGAACAAGGAGGATAGTAGTTGAATCTTGCGTAGATTGGAGCTTCTACTCCAAACTGTCTGAGGAAGTCATCTTCCTCCAAATATAGCAATTTTGCCAAGGCTTTCACAATGTTATCAACCAGCAAACCTGTCTTGATGCTATATTCATGCAAGACTTCCCTGCAAAATTCTTAGGTATGTCACACATTCCCTATTTCTCGCTGTTTGGTAAATTTGATATGTAATGTAACAAGATATGCGATTTAGTTTTCAATGGTGTCATCCCATATATGTGTCGTATGCAATTAATATATGAGAAATTCTACTGGTTTGAAAGGCTTTAGTACCTGAAACGCTCTGGATCTTCTGGCCAGAAATTGAGGTTCCTCTGTTCTTGTGGTTTTACCAAGAGAAGCAACCTGTCTGTCCAATCAAGAGTTTGCTCTTCTGACACAATACGATCATTTCCATATCCTTGCATTGTATCTATTGATATGTCATTACATACAGAGTACTTTTGCTTTTGTTCCATTGGCAAAGAGCACGTACCTCGTCAAGTAAAGAATTTGGTATCCCATGGCCTATCATCTGAAATTTGACAGCAACCCTGTTATGTAACATGTCATCTTGATACAACACACAGCTCATACAAGAAAGAAGACCAAAAGAGTCTATATGGTGCAAATGATGCAAGTAAAACTCCATTGGAATTACATGTCAGAGCCAAAATTAGACCAACCTGAAACATGCCCCATGAAGCAAGGGCAGATCTAAGTTTCTCCATCTCCTCGTCCTTTTCTTCTGTGGCCACAGATGTGGACAATATGAGTTCAATATCAATGATGGGAATCAAATCTGATGAAGAAGCGTGGATAGGGCCATCTTTATGGACATATCTCAATGGTGGTTCATTGCCATGGATAGCTAACTCCTGGACATGTGATGTTTGATGGGAAGCAAGCAGGCCTTCAGCCATGTCTGTATAACAGTAAGGCTGAAGATGATTGATATTATTATTAGAACATTAGTTTCCTTCACTATTTGTAGTAAAACTTGGTGGTTGATGAATTCATGTTGTCCTTATCAGGGAGCTTGATGCACTGAATTTAGAATTCTGATTGTTTTGCTGGCAAGCTTTATATCCATTAAAAGATTTTTCCCTCTTGCAACTTTTGCTACTTTGCTAAATAAATATGTAACAAGGAAAAGAAAAAAAAAACGGATAAATATATTCAATGATGTCATCTGGGCCATTTAGAAAGAAAAAAATGTCCATTAGTTATTGTCTAGTAAGATAAGATTTAGTGAGGCGAGCTAATTTGAATGGGTGAATGAGAATTGCAGGGTTTATGTTAGCTACTTAAATCCCTTTACCCCTCCCACCCCAAATGCCATCGACAGGGTTTGGACCTTGGACTTTTATGATTCTAAAGTCCACAAGTCTACTGCTCAGCTGGTATTCCATTGGCTTCAATAGACTTTGACCCTCACCTTCTTGAACAACCTTTGCCTGCATTTTTTTTATCAATGCATCAGGATGCTCAATCACCTTAATAAAATGCGGGGAGTAAAATAGATTCAAAGAGAGTCTATCCATTTCTGAATCAGGTACTGCCCGGTGTATTGGGATCTTGTACATCTCATTGCTTGTTATCTGTGACAGTTGTTCATACAAAATAACTTGTCAAGATTGGACAGAGAATTAGCAAAAACGTAATAATCTTCGGAAATCGTCTTTTCAAGAACCGTGGTTCTGAAAAAGAAGACCCATAAAGACTATTATGTACCTCCATGATCAGCAATGTTGACAACCATGGGGAACGACTGGAACTTAATCTATTCACAGTTTTTTAGAACATCAAGACCTTTGTCTTGCAAGAGGAGTAAATCCTCCTCCATCCGTGTGAGGTTTGATACCATAAACAAGATTGGATTTGAACGATTGAACCATGCATAGATTGGAGCCTGTTCAAATCTAAGGAGTCAAAGGTGTGATGGCTCAGTGGTTGAGCAGTGACGGATGGTATCACTAGGTCACGGAGTTGAACCCAATTGACGGCATTTGGGGTGAGAGGAGTTAAGAAAAAAAAAAAAAAAAAACCAATTGTCTCAGGAAGCAATCTGAGGTAGAACATGGAAAAAATATTTATGGCATCGACTATTTGGCACACCCACACCAAAATCCTTCTTTCCTCTCAAATTCAAACAATCAAAGTTTCCTCTCCCCTCCACACCAAGGATTGTGATTTTGCGAAATTATACAAAATTTCGCCAAAAGTTTTGTTTTTTTGAAATGGCGAAATAAAAAATTACATTTTTTCGAGGGTTTTTTACATAAATTTCAGGGTTATTTCGCAAATTTTGTAAAAATATAAAATACCATAAATTTTTTTTGTAAATTTCGGGGTTATTTCATGCAACGGCGGAGAAGACAATGACAAAGGAGATATAGAAGATGGAACAATCGATTACAAGGCTCTTGACAACACACAAGGAGACCAACGAGCACCCACTACGGGTACCCATCGGTCCCCAAGCTCCACCATGTACCACCACCGGCAACCAGCAATGACGTTGTCGATTGCACCCCACCAGCCTGATCGACCGTCCCCCTCACTCACTCCTCTCCCACCATCTTGAATGTTCTCTTTAATGATATCACCTCATATTTTCCTTTACCTAATTCATCGGCCCACCCACCACCCTCGTCCAACCCTCCATGTCCCTCTCCCAACCCAATTGCACCACCTCCCACCCTCATCCAACCCTCCCCGCCATATTGAGTAGCTCCATATCCCAACAACCCCCTTTCCATGCCCCTCCATTGCCTCATCCTCACCCACTACGCCATTCCAACCCTGAATAACCCATACCAAACTCTAGGTCAGGTAGTTGGTTGAACCCTAACTCTCTTCCGCACTACAAATTTCTCAACTATCTTGGTTGTCTACCTCAGCAACCTAATCCCCCTCAAATTAACTAGACTGAATCATATGAGGAGATCCCCGCGCGATTTGGAGTGTCCCCATAGATATCTATTGCAGACCAAATTGAATTTTCATAGGAGTATGTCAAATAGTAGATGGAAAAGCAATTGCGAGATCCTAATCTGCCTTGGCCATCTATGCAAGATCGGGGACAGTTCCAACCTCCTTTAGGTCGTGGTAGAGGATTTGGAAAAGGTATTAATACTCATTTTCGCCCTCCTAACTTAGGAGATCAAAACTATGGTGAAAGTAGATGGAAAAGCAGCAGCGAGGAGGTCCCCGTGCGATTGGAGTGTCCCCGCAAATATCTATTTCAGACCAGATTGAATTTTCATAGGAGTATGTCAGATAGTAGATGGAAAAGCACCAGCGAGATCAAAAGGTATTAATACTCCTTTTCGCCCTCGTAACTTAGGAGATCAAAACTATGGTGGTAGAAATTTTCTTGAGAACAATCAGTGAGATCAATTGGTAGTAGTGATGGAAGGAAGGAATGGTATGGGATTGAAGTTGGAGGTGCTAATGGAGTGCAACTTGGCGATGCTTTTATGGATTGATCCATGGAGATTGATGATGGAGATTTTATTAACCTAAAATAATAAGTTAATAAACTCTACTTGTAATACCGCAAGTGCATGAATGTTTAACTAGTAGACAGTGACAAATTCGTGTCAATCCTACTAGGATTGATGAGACAGTCGAATTCTAAGACTTATTTCAACTATTTTAGAGTTAGGGGTTAAAGCTTATGGAAATTACTAAATTAAGAAAACTAAATTGAACAACTAAAATAAAACTGGTAAGATGATAAGAGAGTATACCGAGACATCAAATCCACCACAGGTTCTTCGAGATTCGTGTAATCTAAATTATTGTTTTCAAGAATCAACATGACTAAGCTAAAGATTAATCTACATTTGCAATTAATTTCAGCAAAGGCATAAACCCTTAGCTTTGCATGTCTTCTTACGGCACACACAATCACAAATTCAAAATAATTGATTAAAGCATGTTTCGAATATCAACAAAGGGAACTTCTAACTACCGATTAGTCTAGATAATTTTTTCGGATATAATCAGTGAAAGCAAATTATTGAAATTCAGAAATTATTTGTATTTAACGTTCAAGCATATAGAAAACAATAAATTCATATACGACAAACTCTAGGAAACCCTGTGGTTTCATCTTCACCTTGGCACGGGGCCTAGAAGATCATGGTGGTGGTATAGAGCAAAATATGGGGTACAAATAACCAACTGATTAAAAAATCAGTTGGTCCCGCCTTTTCTTCCGGCACCTTCGTCTCCAGTGTGTCGTGTTGCTCCTTGCGTTGCTGCCTCTTCGCTCTTCACGAGCTTCTTCTTTTTCGATGAAGCTTACCTGCAAGAGACAGAGAGATGGTGAGGGAGACACAAGAGAGAGAAAGAAGAAAGGGTGAACGAGAGAGGTGCAGGGGTTGCTCTACTACTGCGCTGACTGTCCATGTTTGCTGCCGATTGTAACTGTGGCCGAGAGAGAGGGAATCAGGGAGAGATGATGCTCGTGAGGGAGAGGAGGTGATGGTGATTGCTAGGTGGTTTGTTGGCTGCGAGAGATAGGAGGGAGCAGGGGTGGTAATGGTGGTTGTGTGTTTCAAATAAAAGGGGACAGAGGGTGTGGTTTGTGTTGGCTGTTGGTTGAAGACGAGAGGAAGGAACAGGGAGGAGAAAGAGGTGGAAAACAAGGAGGTGCTCCCTGTTTTGTGTTCTATTGCTGGTTCGTGACAGGGAAGTGGAGGAAGATAGGAGGTGGTGATGGCGGGATGATCGCGCTGTCGGTCCTCCTATCGAGCAAGGATCGCTGGCAGGGCACGGTGGCTGGAAAAAAGATAGAAGGAAAAAGAAAATGTAGGAAAAGAGATCGGGAGGAGAAAGGAGAGAGGAAACCTAGATATTGCGAGTCACACACCAATGAGTCATAGATATATTCAATGATCATAGATATATTCAATGAGTCAACCCCCATTAGATAGGTAAGGAGTGGAGTTTTCACCTGATGACATATTGCGTGTCACACACCAATTTCAGAGAACAATAACACTTATCCATTTTAATTGTTAGTAAGATTAGATACTGTAATAATGATGCTCAGTTGAGATTTACTGGTTGGAAGGCAGATTATGTTTTGTGGTGATCTACTTTGTGTCTTAGACGAAGTCTAGTTGAACTATAAAAAAGTCGATGATGGTTGGAATGGGTGAGAGAGAATAGTACCAATTATCCATGGTGATGGTATTTGTGATGACTTGCGATTTTCTTTCGTTTTGGTAAACTTTTTGTCTGGATTTATATTATAACCAATCAAAAGTACGGTTTGCCTTGACAATCCCAACATCAGTCATCAATACAAATAGGATTACACTAATCACACGGATTGAGGGGGGCTCCTGCGCACAGTGGGCAGGAGCAGCTCCTGCGCAGGCCTCCCAACCGTTGGATCAAAATCCAACGGCTCAGATCATCTCAATTTGAAATTCAATTTTTTTTTAAAAAATTTTCCCGCCAAAAATCTCTCTCCTCTTAGATGATCTGAGCCGTTGAATTTTGATCCAACGGCTGGGAAGCCTGCGCAAGAGCTGCTCCTACCCACTGTGCGCAGGAGCCCCCCTTGACACGGCCTGAAATTACACTTTGGCATAGTCAATTGCGCTCTTACCTTTCCCAAACCTTTTAGCATAGATTTCTAAGTAATCTCTGACTTGCATCTTCTTGAACACCCTTTGCCCACATTTTTCAATCAATTCATCAGAAGGTCCAATCTCATTATCGAGATGTGGTGAGTAAAACAGAACCACAGAGATTCTCTCTGTTTCTGAATTAGGCACTGCCCTATGTATTGGGCTCTTGAACATCCCATTACTCATTATCTGCCAGAGTTATTCATACACAATGTTTCATCAACATAGGACAGAGATTTAGCAATAATTAGGAAATTATTTTTAAAAAATAAAAAGAAAGACTATTATGTACCTCCATTTGATCTGCAATGTTGATTACTAAAGCATGGGGAATGACTGGAACTTTGATCCATTGGCCATCTTTAAGAACATGAAGACCTTCTACTTCTTTGTCTGGCAAAACTATGGTAATTCCTCCTCCATCAGTGTGGGGTTTGAGTCCGTATACGAGATTGGGCTTTGAACAAGGAGGATAGTAGTTGAATCTTGCGTAGATTGGAGCTTCTACTCCAAACTGTCTGAGGAAGTCATCCTCCTACAAATATAGCAATTTTGCCAAGGCTTTCACAATGTTATCAGCCCGCAAACCTGTCTTGATGCTATATTCATGCAAGACTTCCCTGCAAAATTCTTAGGTATGTCACACATTCCCTATTTCTCGTTGTTTGGTAAATTTGATATGTGATGTAGCAAGATATGTGATTTAGTTTTCATTGGTGTCATCCCATATATGTGTATGCAATTAATATATGAGAAATTCTTCTGGTTTGAAAGACTTTAGTACCTGAAACACTCCGGATCTTCTGGCCAGAAATTGAGGTTCCTCTGTTCTTGTGGTTTTACCAAGAGATACAACCTGTCTGACCAATCAAGAGTTTGCTCTTCTGACAGAATACGATCATTTCCGTATCCTTGCATTGTATCTATTGATATGTCATTACACACAGAGTACTTTTGCTTTTGTTCCATTGGCAAAGCGAAGAACTCCTTTGCTACTTCACGTACCTCGTCAAGTAAAGAATTCGGTATCCCATGGCCTATCATCTGAAATTTGACCAACATACAGCTCATACAAGAAAGAAGACCAAAAGAGTCTATACGGTGCAAATGATGCAAGTAAAGCTCCGTTGGAATTACATGTCAGAGCCAAAATTAGACCAACCTGAAACATGCCCCATGAAGCAAGGGCAGATCTAAGTTTCTCCATCTCCTCTTCCTTTTCTTCTGTGGCCACAGATGTGGACAATATGAGTTGTATATCAATAATGGGAATCAAATCTGATGAAGAAGCATGGATAGGGCCATCTTTATGGACATATCTCAATGGTGGTTCATTGCCATGGATGGCTAATTCCTGGACATGTGATGTTTGATGGGAAGCAAGCACGCCTTCAGCCATGTCTGTATAACAATGAGTCTGAAGATGATTGATATTAGTATTAGAACATTAGTTTCCTTCACTATTTGTAGTAAAACTTAGTGGTTGATGGATTCATGTTGTCCTTGTAGGGAGCTTGATGCACTGAAATTAGAATTCTGATTGTTTTACCGGCTAGCTTTATATCCATTAAAAGATTTTGCCGTCTTGCAACTTTTGCTACTTTGCTAAATAAATATGTAACAAGGAAAAGAAAAGAAAGACCGATAAGTATATGCAATGGTGTCATCTGGGCCATTTAGAAAGAAAAAAATGTCCATTAGTTATTGTTTAGTAAGATAAGATTTAGTGATGTTACTGTAATGTGAGTTTCAAAGACAAGATTTAATGAGGTTACTGTAATGAGATTTAATAAGAGAAGGTTTTTGAAAGTAACGTAAAGAAAGCAAAAAATAAGAGTTGGGAGAAAAACAGAGAGCTATTATTCATTGATATGAGCCTCTATATATAAAGGTAGCAATTATATAGTGTCCCAATTTGAAACGAGATAGTAAACCTATGCCAATAAGGAATCTAAATCATACTCCATAACAAAGAAGATATCCTTCATCGTTTGGACTAGTCATACAATCCTAGTTTGACTGCAACACTCCCCCTTGTGACATCCAAATGCGACGTTACGTTAATGACGGATGCCATGTTGCCTCGTTAAAACCTTGCCAAGTAACAAAAACTCAGTGGAAAAAATAACCTTGGTCGAAGGAAAAAGAATACAACGCGTCATTTCCTTGAAGATGAAGTAAACGTTTCGAGAAAATCTTTGTTGCGCATCAAATTTCCCCCTGATACCAACAATGATACCAGCAATCAAGGGAGATCAGACAATTTACGTAGTTCGATACATACATGTTTGTCGAAAGTTGCTTTCGGTAAAGCTTTCGTGAAAAGATCTGCCACATTGTCATCAGATCTAACCTCTTTTACTTCAATATTCAGGAGCATTTGTTGCTGCTGATTATAGAAGAACTTCGGTGATATATCCTTAGTATTGTCGTCTTTGATGTAACCTAGCTTCATTTGTTCAATGCAAGCGGCATTATCCTCGTAAATGCACGTACTTCAAACTACAAGTACTTCAAATATGCCTAATTATGGATCTCAACCATACACATTCACGAACTGTTTCGTGAAGAACAATAATCTCTGCATGATTCGAAGAAGTAGCAACAAGAGTCTGTTTTGTCGACCTCCAAGATATTGTTGTATTCCCTATGGAAAAGACATAACCCGTTTGGGAACGTCCTTTGTGCGAGTTAGAGAGATACCTGACATCAGCAAAACATGTCAAGACATCACTTGGAGTCTGACCAAAGTGAGCGACAACACGTTTGCCAGCGTTGACGGTGGCTTGACCGGCGACGGCTGGCCGACGGTGGGAAATGTGGCCCTACCGTCGGTTTTTGAGAATTTTCCCATTTCGTTAGGATCTACGTCCGATTTTGATCTCTCTCTGTAGGGATACAACAAGCCCATATCAATCGTACCTCTTAGATATTGAAATATGTGTTTAATGCCAGTGTAATGGCAACGAGTCGGCGCGAAACTAAATCGAGCCAACAAGTTCACAGCTAATGAGATGTCCGGTGCCGTACATTGCGCTAAGTACAATAATGTGCCTATTGCGCTTAGGTAGGGCACATTTGCCTCTAGTAATGCATCGTCCTCCTTCTAGGGACGAAATGGATCTTTCTTCGGATCCATACTCCGGACGATCATGGGAGTGCTACAAGGCTTAGCTTTATCCTCATTAAAGTACCTTAACAATTTTTTAATATAGCTCGATTGGTGAATCATATTCCCATCGGCATGGTGCTCGATCTCCAATCCGAGGCAAAATCGGATTTTCCCAAGATCCTTCATCTCGAATTCAGACTTTAGGTGCTCAGCAGTTTCCTTTAACTCCTCTAGAGTTCCAATCAAGTTCATGTCATCGACATAAACCGCAACAATAGCAAACCCGATACTTGTTCTCTTAATGAACACGCATGGGCATAACTCATTGTTTATGTATCCCCTTCCGATCAAGTATTCACTTATTTTGTTATACCACATCCATCCGGATTGTTTCAATCCGTAAAGTGAACGTTCAATCTGATAGAAGACGTGCTCCGTGGTTTAGAACTACTTGATTCGGGCAAACGAAGTCCATCCAGGACTTTCATGTATATCTCTGTATCTAGATCCCCGTAGAGATATGTCGTAACCACATCCATAAGATGTATAATCAATTTTTTCGGAAACTAGCAAACTGACAAGGTAGCGGAATGTTATTACATCCATTACGGGAGAATACGTCTCCTCGTAATCGATCCCAGGGCGTTGAGAAAAACCTTTCACCACGAGACGAGCCTTATATCTCACAATCTCGTTTTTCTCATTACGTTTCCTTACTAATACCCATTTAAATCCGACGGGTTTTACACATGGAAGGGTTGGCAGCACCGGCCTAAACACCTTTCGTTTCATTAGGGAATCGCATTCAGCCTGGATCACATCTTTCCATTTTGTCCAATCAGCTCTTCATTGACAATCTTCAATGGTGTGGGGTTCAATATCATCGCAAGCCATGATTTCATGTGTAACCGAGTATGCAAATACATCATCAATGATGATCTCGTTTCGATTCCATGACCCATTTATGCATGCATAATTGACCGAGATTTCTCTATTCTCGGGAATAGGTACCGACGTGGAGGCGTCCCCATCGATGACTCCTCTCGGACATAACCATAGTCCAGGATATTCTCATGGGATGGTTCGATCGAGATAGCGATGTCAGATGGATTGGTTTGTGTCGTCTACGTCCTCTTCCTAGGACGAGAATCCATCGAACCCAGTGATCTACCGCACTTTCTCGCGAGATCAGATGACTGGTTAGCCGCTAGGGAAACATGCGCACCATTTCCATCACGGGCGGCGGCGTCGTGCCCGACGTTTCCCGGGGCGGCGCTACGTCCTGTGGTGGGGACATCAATCCTTACAAGCACGTTTGCAGCAGGTATATGTGATCTCGTCACTTTAGCGATATCAGTGAAAGTGTCTGGCAACTTATTTGCTACGGTTTGAAGATCGAGAATTCGCTGCACCTCACTCTTGGGCTATGCGGTTCGGAGATCAAAATGAGACAAAGTGGGGACAGACCACGATAATTCCTGTCGTTCCTGTTGAACGTTAACATTCTTATCTCCCCCTAACGACGGGAAGACTGTCTCATCAAAGTGACAATCCGCAAATTGTGCGGTAAAGAGATCACCTGTCAAGGGTTCCAAGTAGCGGATAATTGATGGTGTATCAGATCCCACATATATACCCATCCTTCGTTGAGGCCCCATCTTGGTACGTTGTGGTGGCACAATTGGCATATAAACCGCGCACCCAAAAATGCATAAGTACGAAAGATCCAGTTCGTACCCAGTGACCAACTGTGACGCAGAGAATGGTTGGGTGGCAACCGGCCTCAAACAGAGTAACATTGCTGCGTGCAAAATTGCATAGCCCCATGCGAATATAGGCAGGTTGGTGCGCATAACCAACGTCCGAGCGACCATCTGCAACCTCTTGATGGTGGCTTCCGCGAGACTGTTTTGGGTGTGAACATAAGGAACCGGATGTTCAACATCAATCCCAATGGACATGCAATAATCATCGAATATTTTCGATGTAAACTCTCCGGCATTAACGAGTCGAATTGACTTAATAGGGTAATCCGGGTGGTGAGCCCTCAACCGAATAATCTGAGCAAAAAGTTTAGCATATGCAACATTTTGGGTGGACAATAGCGTGACATGTGATCAGCGTGTCGACGCATCAACAAACACCATAAAATATCTAAATGGTCCGCAAGTTGGTTCGATAGGTCCACAAATATCCTCTTGAATTCGCTATAAAAATGGGATGGACTCTTTAGAAATCTTTGCATAGGACGGTCTAAGTCTTAATTCTCCCAATGAACAGGCTTTATAGAACGAGCGAGCTGCGTGCATGGTGGCACCCCTTGGTACGGCAGCAGCGGTGGCACCACCCCTTGGTGCAGCGGCCCGTGGACTAGCGTTGGTCAACTCCTTTTAGTGCTTTGGGTAGCTCGAAAAAATGGATGTCCATGAGAAGTTTTGAGAATACAGATTATCAAATCACGAACGGGATGTCCTAATCTATAGTGCCAAAGCCAATACGTGTTTGAATCCAAGAGATCCTGTAACGACCCGATCCGCACAATAACAATATTGTTCACTCGGGGCCCAACCGGCCCGCACGGCTTTAAAATGCGTTGTTATTATGGGGATCCGACCTCGCACATAAGTAGCTCATCCCCCTCCCGCACCCAGGCGATGTGGGACTGTCCCCCTTTGTAGCTCATCCAACCCTTTTTTGGCCTGTTGGGCCTATTGGGCTCCAACCCTCACCGTCACCCTCAGGTCCACTCACTCCAGGGTCTCACAGTTCACCCCCCTTAGGGCCCAACGTCCACGTTGGCACACTTTCGGCAGGGTCAGGTTCTGATACCATTCTGTCACGACCCGATCCGTACAGTAACAATATTATCCGCTTTGGGCCCAACCGGCCCGCACGTTTTTAAAACTCGTTGTTACTATGGGGATCTGACCTCGCACATCAATAGTTCATCCCCCTCCCGTACCCAAGTGATGTGGGAATATGTCCCCCTTTGTAGTTCGTCCAACCCCTGTTGGGCCTATTGGGCTCCAACCCTCACCCTCAGGTCCGCCCACTCTAGGGTCCCACAGATCCTCTCTTATAACATTATTGAATTCAATAGCTTGAATAGTCGTGGCGTAAAGCCCACTCAAGAGACACGATAACTTTTCTAAGATGCGCTTTTGCCCGCAATCATTAAAAGCAATGCAAATATATTCTTGCCCATTTTCACGATGTGTTTCCGCATGAAAACCTTTGGCGTGAATGTCCCTAAAACTCAGAAGGGTCTGACCAACCCTTGGAGCATATAGGGCCTCTGTGATGGTATAACGAGTGTTGTTTGGTAACAAAAATTGGCCCTTCCCATGGCCTTGGATCAGGTTGGATGGACCTGCCAATGTTGTCACAGAGGAATGAGTAGGCAACATCTCCAAAAATAGTTGTTTATGTCGGAGAATGGTGTGCGTTGTCGCACTACCTGCAAGACAATACAATTCTCCAAAGTCCATTCCTAGTCAGTATTATAAACCCAAAATTAAAATAATATTGAGTGGATAAATAACAAATTTATTCAAATCACAAATGGCCAACGATACATTCGCAGTTTCAAATTCTAATCCAAAATTCATCCAAAGTTTTTTTATCCATAAAGCTAAAAAAAACTTGGCTTACACCATTACAAATATTCCATGAAAATTACAAGAGGTCTAATTACAAAACTCGAGCTCAACGTCCTCATCATTACCTTCAATAAGGTGGGCTTCTTGCACTTCCTTCAATGCTTTGTATGCATCCACAACAGCCTTGGGAGCCTTACAAACTTTAGCCCAATGATCAGTAGCCTCGCACCTAAAACAAGCATCATCGTACTTGGGTCCCTGGTTGGAGTTCCTCGCTTGAGAATTGGATAATGTACCTTCCCTAGTACCTTAGCCACCATGGTCGTCCCCTTGTCTGGCACCGCCACCATGGCCAGTGCCTCCTCTCCTGTCACGACGGCCGCCCTGGTCCCGTGTGTTGTCACGCGCTCTATTGTGTTGATTTCCTTCCTGTGCGGGCTGATCATATGGACCTCGATGTCCGGATCGTTGATCCTTATCCTTAGGATCATGCTCGCGTTGTCCTCGCTTTGAGGATTTTGCATAATTCGCCTCAAGTGCGGCCTTCATCGCAACTGGCCACAAATTATGGTTTTTCATGAGGATATTGTCGTGTTTCTTAGCAATGACCAACACACTAATGAGTTGGTGAAAACTCGTGATACGACCGACCCTTATATCCTATCGATATTGCTTTTGTAGCATGAAGGCATCTATTGGGAAGGTGGAGAGTGTCTTCTCAAGCAGCTCATCGTCTGTGATGTCCATATCACATAATCGCATCATCGACTTGATGCTGAGAGCTTTCGAATTGTATTCCAAAGCGGACTTGAAGTCCAAGAAGCGGAGATTACGACATCTCTAGCGCAATTCAGGGAGTTGGGCATCCAGGACATTCCCAAAGCGCTCTTCCAGCATGACTAACAAAGTCCTTGGGTCAGTTTCAACCAGGTACTCGGTCTGCAGTGCCTTATCTATGTGCCTCTTGATTAGGATCAAAGCCTTGGCTTTGTTTTTGCTAGTCATCTGTACTAAAACATCTGGATCAGGTCCCTGGATCGACCGAATGATCCCTTTCATGGTCAGATGGTTTTTCACATCATGAACCCATCTGAAGTAATCGCGACCCGTAGTATCCAACTGATAAAAGTCGAGTTTGTTCAAGTTTGATATGTCCTGCACAATGCAAAGTGAACAAAATTAGTGTTTCTGAGCCAATGCTTCCAAGAAATAGATATCCTTGGATCTGGATTAGAATGAAATTCAAAGTTTCAAACAATGGTCATGAACAGACATCATTCAATGCTACACGAACTGCCATAGTTCGGAGCGAATACTATAGTTCAAGCTTCAGGAACTGCCATAGCTTGGAGCGAATGCGAACCCCCACTGGAATTTAAATTAATTAACAAAAGCTACAACATCATAACATATATAATACAGTGATTCAATCAGAGTAAGAGACACAACAAGATGGTGTTTTTCATACCAATTTCAAGTTATAGCAATTGCAACCCCAAAAAGAAGTGGGGAAACAAGTTAATTATTGAAAATTTGGCCTCAGGGCAGAATGGCATAAACATCAGTATTTTGCTTCAAAATAATTGAAAAAGGATTATCGTTTTACTATAATTTCGCTTTGATGTAATTGAAAGAAAAGGCAAAAGAAAGCAACATTACCATTAGTGTTTTGCAACGTCGTAACCAATCGTGCAAACAAGCTGACAGGGAAGCGAAAAACCATGAGATGCACAAGGTCTTTCCATGAACCCATTATCCATGAACTAGAAACAACTAACTCAGTGGTGGTGTGATCAAAGAGAATTGGAACTCCTTTACCATGAACTCCAAGAATTGGAAAAATTGTCATAAAAGGTGTATGCATAACGTACAACATCCTTAAAATTCACTATGTTTCTTAACTATTCTCTAGATGGAGTGCGTTGAGGCCACTACCATGCTTGTGCAATAAACAATTGCAAGTTTGGGTCGCTTAATATCATGATTTTATTGGTTTCTCTATTTGGAAAACATAAAAGTCTAGTAGAAATGCATTAGGAGATAAACTCAATCTGCACTAGCACTAAACCCCAGTGCTTTCATCGTAAATCATTACCACTGGAATATGTTTTGAGATTTTCTTCTATCATGGATTGACAATCCTAAGAAAAAGTATACATAAAACAAAGCACAAAATTGCAAGAGCCTTTGTAGAGGCAGTATCACTATATCCAGTCAAAATCCATTAGTATGGAACTAATGACAAAATACACATCAAGCAAACAAAACAACGTACTCTAACGAAATATCATAAAAGGATTTTACCAGTTTAGATATCAAAATACCCTAAACTTTGAACACAGTAAACCACATAACATAATCCAAAATAGGATAGGTCAGCCAGTGTTCTAAAAATCGCTAGGCGCTGGGCGGGCGGCGAGCAGGTGCCTAGCGCCCAGGGGCCTAGGCGGGCGCCTAGGCGGCACCTAGGCGGGCTTAGGTTTTGTATTATTACTTTAATAATTTACAAAAGTTAAGTATAATACATTATCAATTACATCCAATTTAATGCCAGTATACATATGCAAAATTTAAAAACATGAAAAATTACCAATCGTGAACAAAATTTATTAAAACTCAAATGACTGAAGTTGGTCATGATGGGTACTTTATATAAATTTGAATGTGTACTCTTTTATTTTTCTTCAAATTGCATGAATAACCTCAATTATATTTGATAAAATCTACATTAGTAAAATTGGTACCGGCAGATCATTCGAGAATTCCATTAAGTAATCATCATTTGCTACATTTAGACATATACTGAATAAAAAATAATTAAATAGTTTATTATTAAAAAGTAGAAAATAAAATAAAATAAGAACACAATCAGCCATATTAAAAAAATTTTAAAAATTAAAAAAAAATAAAAATCGCCCAGACCGCCTAGAGTCCGCCTAGGCCGCCCAGACCCGCCCAGCCGCCCAGACAGCCCGCCCAACCATTAATCTGGGCGGTTTTCCACCTTCTAGCGCCTAGGCGGCCGCCTAGACCGATTTTTAGAACACTGAGGTCAGCAATATAATGATTCCAATTAGGTTTGAGATCCCACTACTCCGAGTAAAAGAGTTTCTGAAGCTGCTAACGGCGAATGGTGTTCGCATGGGGATTTATTCTTAATAGCTGCTAGCGTTAGGGCTCATGTTGATAACATGTTGAAAGTAACGTAAAGAAAGCAAAAAACAAGAGTAGGGAGGAAAACAAGAAGTAGCAATTACATAGTATCCCAATTTGAAACGAGATAGGAAACCTATGCTAATAAGGAATCTAAATCCAGCTACTTCATAACAAAGAAGATATCTTTCCTCGTTTGGACTAGTCACACAATCCTAGTTTGAATGCAACAAAGGTTATTTAGTAAGATAAGATAAGATTATTTAATAAGATAAGGTTATTTAATAAGATAAGATGTAATGAGGTTATTTAGTAAGATAAGATTTAATGAGGTTACTGTAATGTGATTTTCAATCAAGATTTTTGAGCTTGCAGGCAGATCAAGTTGTGTGGCAAGCTAATTTGAATGGGTGAATAAGAACTGCAGCCATGGTGTAAGTATTTGGGATGCCCTGCAATTTTTCTTGTTCTGAATCTTGGATATAAGGGGTGAACTTTTTTTTTTTTTTTTTTTTCTGGATTTTATTAGAGCTAAGCAAGCATACGACTAAAGTACGTCCATACGGAAAACTCACAACACAAAAACTATTTCTAGTACAAATAGGATTACACAAATCGATTGTGCTCCTCCCTTGCAAGAATATGTTGACATAGATTTCAATAAGTTTTTTTTTTTAAATCCCTTTACGCCTCCCACCCCAAATGCTGCCGACAGGATTTGGACCTTGGACTTTTATGATTCCAGAGTTCACAAGTCTACTGCTCAGCTCAGCTGGTATCCCATTGGCTTCATTAGACTTTGACCTTCACTTTCTTGAACAACCTTTGCCCACATTTTTTTATCAATGCATCAGGATGCTCAATCTCCTTACTAAAATGCGGTGAGTAAAATAGATTCAAAGAGAGTCTATCCATTTCTGAATCAAGTACTACCCTGTGTACTGGGATCTTGTACATCTCATTGCTCATTATCTAACAGTTGTTCATACAAAATGACTCATCAAGATTGGACAGAGAATTAGCAAAAACGTAATAATCTTCGGAAATCGTCTTTTCGAGAGCTGTGGTTCTGAAAAGGAAGACCCATAAAGACTATTATGTACATCCATTTGATCAGCAATGTTGACAACCAAAGCATGGGGAATGATTGGGACTTTAATCCATTCACTATTTTTTAGAACATAAAAATACCTTCTTTGTCTTGCAAGAGAAGAGTAAATCCTCCTCCATCCGTGTGAGGTTTGATACCATAAACAAGATTGGGTTTCAACGAGAGTAGTAATTGAACCATGCATAGATTGGAGCTTGTTCTCCGAACTCCATCCTCACTAGGTTACTAATCTCAGTTAACATAAGTTTCATATAGTAGCTTGAAAAAGTTAAACAAATAACTAAGTAATTTAAACATCTTTGAGGTATTTTACTCTGGAGGACAGGATGTACGGAGCTTCGTACAAATCAACCGCTATACAGACATTAGAAAACTTATTCTTCACTAGAATGCTTGGTAGATTAAGTTCATCAATCCCCCATTAGATATGTAGAATCTATAAATTCCATAGTTCTGACATTCAATAGGTAAGGAGTGGAGTTTTCACCTGATGACATATTGCGTGTCACACACCAATTTCAGAGAACCATAACATGTATCCATTTTAATTGTTAGTAAGATTAGATACTGTAATAATGATGCTCAGTTGAGATTTACTCATTGGAATCAGCGTTCTAAAAATCGACCTAGACAGCCGCCTAGGCGCTAGAAGGTAGAAAAACACCCAGATTAATGGTTGAGCGGGTTCTGGGCAATCTAGGCGGGTTTGGGTGGTCTGGGCGAGTTTTTTTTTTAAATTTTTAATAAGGCTGATTGTGTTCTTATTTTATTTTTCTTTCCTCTTTTTTAGAAATAAACAATTTAATTGTTTTTTATTCAGTATATGTCTAAATGTAGCAAATGATGATTACTTAATGGAATTCTCAAAGGATCTGCTGGTACCATGCAATTTTAGTAATGTAGATTTTATCAAACATGACTGAAGTTATTCATGCAATTTGAAGAAAAATAAAAGAGTAGATTTGGATATTTGTCCACAAATTCATCTTTGTATAAAGTACCCATCGTGACCAGCCTTAGTCATTTGAGTTTTAATAAATTTTGCTCATGATTGATAATTTTTCATGTTTTTAAATTTTGCATATGTATCTTGGCATTAAATTGGATGTAATTGTTAAGGTATTATGCTTCACTTTTGTAAATTATTAAAGATAATACAAAACCTAAGACAGCCTAGACCCCTGCTCGCCGCCCGCATAGCACTTTTTAAAACACTGGTTGAAAGGCAGATTATGTTTTGTGGTGATCTACTTTGTGTCTTAGATGAAGTTTAGTTGAACTATAAAAAAGTCGATGATGGTTGGAATGGGTGAGAGAGAATAGTACCAGTTATCCATGGTGATGGTATTTGTGATGACTTGTGATTTTCCTTCGTTTTGGTAAACTTTTTGTTTGGATTTATATTATAACCAATCAAAAGTTCGGTTTGCCTTGACAATCCCAACATCAGGATTACACAAATCACACATGGCCTGAAATTACACACGGATTACACAAATCATAAATCACAAATCACACATGGCCTGAAATTACACACGGATTACACAAATCATAAATCACAAATCACACACGGCCTGAAATTACACTTTGGCATAGTCAATTGCGCTCTTACCTTCCAAATACTTTTTAATACAGACTCCTAAGTAATCTCTGACTTCAATCTTCTTGAACACCCTTTGCCCACATTTTTCAATCAATTCATCAGAAGGTCCGATCTCATTATCGAAATGTGCAGAGTACAACATAACCAAAGAGATTCTCTCTGTTTCTGAATTAGGCACTGCCCTATGCATTGGGCTCTTGAACATCCCATTACTCATTATCTGCCAGAGTTATTCATACACAATGTTTCATCAACATAGGACAGAGATTTAGCAATAATTAGGAAATTATTTTTTCAAAATAAATAGAAAGACTATTATGTACCTCCATTTGATCTGCAATGTTGACAACTAAAGCATGGGGAAGGACTGGAACTTTGATCCATTCGCCATCTTTGAGAACATGAAGACCTTCTACTTCTTTGTCTGGCAAAACTATGGTAATTCCTCCTCCATCAGTGTGGGGTTTGAGTCCGTATACGAGATTGGGCTTTGAACAAGGAGGGTAGTAGTTGAATCTTGCATAGATTGGAGCTTCTACTCCAAACTGTCTGAGGAAGTCATCCTCCTCCAAATATAGCAATTTTGCCAAGGCTTTCACAATGTTATCAGCCAGCAAACCTGTCTTGATGCTATATTCATGCAAGACTTCCCTACAAAATTCTTAGGTATGTCACACATTCCCTATTTCTCGTTGTTTGGTAAATTTGATATGTGATGTAGCAAGATATGTGATTTAGTTTTCAATGGTGTCATCCCATATATGTGTATGCTAGTAATATATGAGAAATTCTACTGGTTTGAAAGACTTTAGTACCTGAAACACTCCGGATCTTCTGGCCAGAAATTGAGGTTCCTCTGTTCTTGTGGTTTTACCAAGAGAAACAACCTGTCGTTCCAATCAAGAGTTTGCTCTTCTGACAGAATACGATCATTTCCATATCCTTGCAATATTGTATCTATTGAGTCATTACACACAGAGTACTTTTGCTTTTGTTCCATTGGCAAAGCGAAGAACTCCTTTGCTACTTCATGTACCTCGTCAAGTAAAGAATTTGGTATCCCATGGCCTATCATCTGAAATTTGACCAACATACAACATACAGCTCATACAAGAAAGAAGACCAAAAGAGTCTATACGGTGCAAATGATGCAAGTAAAGCTCCGTTGGAATTACATTTCAGAGCAAAAATTAGACCAACCTGAAACATGCCCCATGAAGCAAGGGCAGATCTAAGTTTCTCCATCTCCTCTTCCTTTTCTTCTGTGGCCACAGATGTGGACAGTATGAGTTGAATATCAATGATGGGAATCAAATCTGATGAAGAAGTGTGGATAGGGCCATCTTTATGGACATATCTCAATGGTGGTTCATTGCCATGGATGGCTAATTCCTGGACATGTGATGTTTGATGGGAAGCAAGCAGGCCTTCAGCCATGTCTGTATAACAATGAGTCTGAAGATGATTGATATTAGTATTAGAACACTAGTTTCCTTCAGTATTTGTAGTAAAACTTGGTGGTTGATGAATTCATGTTGTCCTTCTCAGGGAGCTTGATGCACTGAATTTAGAATTCTGATTATTTTACTGGCTAGCTTTATATCCATTAAAAGATTTTGCTGTCTCGCAACTTTTATATCCATTAAAAGATTTTGTTGTTAGAAAGATTTTGCTGTCTCGCAACTTTTAGAAAGAAAAAATAAAAGTATATGCAATGATGTCATCTGGGCCATTTAGAAAGAAAAAAAAAAGTCCATTAGTTATTGTTTAGTAAGATAACATGTTTCTCGAAAGTTGATTTTGGTAAAGCTTTCGTGAAAAGATCTGCCACATTGTCATCAGATCTAACCTCTTTTACTTCAATCTTCAGGAGTATTTGTTGCTGCTGATTATAGAAGAAATTCGACGATATATGCTTAGTATTGTCGCCTTTGATGTAACCTAGCTTCATTTGTTCAATGCAAGCGACATTATCCTCGTAAATGCACGTAGGTTCATCTATGGTTGAATTCAAACCACAAATACTTCAAATATGCCTAATTATGGATCTCAACCATACACATTAACAAACTATTTCGTGAAGAGCAATAATCTCTGCATGATTCGAAGAAGTAGCAACAAGAGTTTGCTTTGTCGACCTCCAAGATATTGTTGTATTCCCCATGGTAAAGACATAACTTTTTTGGGAACGTCCTTTGTACGGGTTAGAAAGACACCCGACATCAGCAAAACCTGTCAAGACATCACTTGGAGTCTGACCAAAGCAAACGACAGCATGTTTGCCGGCATTGGCGGTGGGAGATGTGGCTCTGTCATCGATTTTTGGGAGTTTTCCCACTTCGTGAGGATCAACGTCTGATTTTGATCTCTCTCTATAGGGATAAAACAAACCTATCAATCGTACCTCTTAGGTATCGAAATATGTCTTTGATATTCACGTAATTATTACATAATATATCCCTTAATTTATATATGTTAGTGTTTTGATTATTATATTTTATAATAATTATTTCGTTTTCATGTCTTTGTAGGAATTTGAGCATGAACGATGAAATCGTATTAAGGCGACAATTTAAGGAATGACAATTGGTCGATTCTAGCGGTGGTACAAAGTAGAGGGTCACATATCTAAACCTAACCCAAATAAACTTAGGTCCACCTAATTTAACCTAAGATCAAACCCAAAATGCTAACCTAAAAACCCAAGCCCAATGCCTTTTGGAGAACCCAAGCCCAAGAAAATAGGAGAACCCTATTTAGCTCTCCCCAGTTTGGAGAAAGTCTTCTCTCTTCTTCCAAGTTCCTTCTCCCCTCCTCTCTTTTCGAGCCACCACGCCAATCCACCCTGTCGACAATCCTCGCTCAATAGGAGAACCGGCAGGGTGATCATCCCGCCATCACCACCTCCTCCTCGTCCTCCACCATCAGCCGCCACCGTCCAACAACCACAGCCTCCACCACCATCTCCCTGTTCCACCACGCCACACAACCACCACCACCACCGAGCACCACCATCAGACACCCTCCTCATCCCATGTTCTCACCGTCACAAACAACCACCGTCGCACACCACCTCGCGACAGAACAGGGAGCGCCTCTCGCCCGTTCTCGTCCTCCCTCCCATCTCTATCTGCCTGTTATTCTTCTTCAGCAACGCGAGCCACCATCACCACCATCTCTCTCGCACTGAAACATAAGAACAGGAGCAATAAAAGAGCAGCATCTCCCCTGTTTCACTTCCCTGCTCTCTTCCTCCTTCTCGTGTTTCTTTCTCTTGTTCTTCCTTCACTCTCTCTCTGTTCTTGCAGGTACTCTCTCTCATATCCCACATATATACCCGTCCTTTGTTGAGGCCCCATCTTGGTACGTTGTGGCAGCGCAATTGGCACATAAATCGCGCACCCAAAATGCGTAAGTACGAAAGATCCGGTTCGTACCCAGTCACCAGCTATGACGCAGAGAATGGTTGGGTGGCAATCGGCCTCAAAGGGAGTAACATTACTGCGTGCAAAATTGCATAGCCCCATGCGGATATAGGCAGGTTGGTGCGCAAAACCAACGTCCGAGTGACCATCTGCAACCTCTTGATGGTGGCTTCCGCGAGACTGTTTTGGGTGTGAACATGGGGAACCGGATGTTCAACATCAATCCCAATGGACATGCAATAATCATCAAATGTTTTCGATGTAAACTCTCTGGCATTATCGAGTCGAATTGACTTAATAGGGTAATCCGGGTGGTGAGCCCTCAACCGAATAATCTGGGCCAAGAGTTTAGCACATGCAGCATTTTGGGTGGATAGTAGAGTGACATGTGACCAGCATGTCGATGCATCAACTAACACCAAAAAAATATCTAAATGGTCCGCAAGTTGGTTGAATATGTCCACAAATATCCCCTTGAATTCGGTGTAAAAATGGGATGAACTCTTTAGAAATCTTTGCCAGCTCAAGTTACACTTTTAAATTCAAGCATCAGGCAAAGTTGGTGAGATTAGGAAAAGGTAAGAAGATGTAAACCACAAGACAGGGAAGAATAAAACATTAACTATAGTGGGATTTTAGAAATTCCAAGTTTACAACAACTTGATTGTGATTCAAGTCTGACTCATATTGCTTTTACAATTAGCATCTGTACACTTTACTCAATTTTAATGAAGTAAAAGGTGCAAGTGTGGAACCCAGTTGAGGTGTAACACTTATCCAATACAGATTTCTAACAACAATCAATGATTTTAACATTTTTTTAGAAAATATGTTTGGTGAAAAGTCGGTTTCAATTTGATTATTGATTAAGGCATAAAATGGGCTGATCATTAGGTTTTAATTTAATAACAATGAGTCTGAAGATGATTGATATTAGTATTAGAACATTAGTTTCCTTCACTATTTGTAGTAAAACTTAGTGGCTGATGGATTCATGTTGTCCTTGTAGGGAGCTTGATGCACTGAATTTAGAATTCTGATTGTTTTACCGGCTAGCTTTATATCCATTAAAAGATTTTGCAGTCTTGCAACTTTTGCTACTTTGCTAAATAAATAAGTAATAAGGAAAAGAAAAGAAAGACCGACAAGTATATGCAATGATGTCATCTGGGCCATTTAGAAAGAAAAAAATGTCCATTAGTTATTGTTTAGTAAGATAAGATTAAGTGACGTTACTGTAATGTGATTTTCAAAGACAAGATTTAATGAGGTTACTGTAATGAGATTTAATAAGAAAAGATTTAATAAGATAAGGTTCTTGAAAGTAACGTAAAGAAAGCAAAAAATAAGAGTAGGGAGAAAAACAGAGAGCTATTATTCATTGATATGAGCCTCTATATATAGAGGTAGCAATTATATAGTATCTCAATTTGAAACGAAATAGGAAACCTATGCCAATAAGGAATCTCAATCCTGCTCCATAACAAAGAAGATATCCTTCCTCGTTTGGACTAGTCCTACAATCCTAGTTTGACTGCAACACTCCCCCTTGTGACATCCAAACGCAACGTTACGTTACGTTGCGTTGCGTTGCGTTACGTTGTGTTGCGTTACGTTACGTTACGTTACGTTACGTTGCGTTGCGTTGCATTGCGTTACGTTGTGTTGCGTTGCATTACGTTACATTAATGACGCATGCCAAGTTGCCTTGTTAAAACCTTGCCAAGTAACAAAAACTCAGTGGAAAAAAATAACCTTGGTAGAAGGAAAAAGAATACAACGTGTCCTTTCCTTGAAGATGAAGTAAACGTTTCGAAAAAAATCTTTGTCATCAGATCTAACCTCTTTTACTTCAATCTTCAGGAGCATTTGTTGCTGCTGATTATAGAAGAACTTCGGCGATATATGCTTAGTATTGTCGTCTTTGATGTAACCTAGCTTCATTTGTTCAATGCAAGCGGCATTATCCTCGTAAATGCACGTACTTCAAACCACAAGTACTTCGAATATCCCTAATTATGGATCTCAACCATACACATTCACGAACTGTTTCATGAAGAACAATAATCTCTGCATGATTCGAAGAAGTAGCAACAACAGTCTGTTTTGTCGACCTCCAAGATATTGTTGTATTCCCTATGAAAAAGACATAACCCGTTTGGGAACGTCTTTTGTGCAGGTTAGAGAGATACCCGGCATTTGCAAAACCTGTCAAGACATCACTTGGAGTCTGACCAAAGCGAGCGGCAGCACGTTTGCCAGCGTTGACGGTGGCTTGACCGGCGACGACCGGCCGGCGGTGGGAGATGTGGCCCTGCCGTCGGTTTTTGAGAATTTTCCCACTTCGTTAGGATCAACGTCCGATTTTGATCTCTCTCTGTAGGGATACAACAAGCCAATATCAATCGTACCTCTTAGGTATCGAAATATGTGTTTAATGCCAGTTTAATGGCAACGAGTTCACAGCGGAACTAAATCGAGCCAACAAGTTCACAGCGAATGAGATGTTTGGTCTCGTACATTGCGCTAAGTACAATAATGCGCCTATTGCGCTTAGGTAGGGCATATCTGCCTCTAGTAATGCATCATCCTCCTCCTAGGGACAGAATGGATCTTTTTTCGGATCCAGACTCCGGACGATCATGGGAGTGCTACAAGGCTTAGCTTTATCCTCATTAAAGTACCTTAACAATTTTTGAATATAGCTTGATTGGTGAATCATAATCCCATCGGCACGGTGCTCAATCTCCAATCCGAGGCAAAATTGGGTTTTCCCAAGATCCTTCATCTCGAATTCAGACTTTAGGTGCTCAGCGGTTTCCTTTAACTCCTCTAGAGTTCCAATCAAGTTCATGTCATCGACATAAACCGCAACGATAGCAAACCCGGAACTTGTTCTCTTAATGAACACGCATGGGCATAACTCATTGTTTATGTATCCCCTTCCGATCAAGTATTCACTTATTTTGTTATACCACATCCGTCCGGATTGTTTCAATCCGTAAAGTGAACGTTCAATCTGATAGAAAACGTGCTCCGTGGTTTAGAACTACTTGATTCGGGCAAACGAAGTCCATCCAAGATTTTCATGTATATCTCTATATCAAGATCCACGTAGAGATATGTCGTAACCACATCCATAAGCTGCATATTCAGTTTTTTCGGAAACTAGCAAACTGACAAGGTAGCGGAATATTATTACGTCCATTACGGGAGAATATGTCTCCTCGTAATCGATCCCAGGGCGTTGAGAAAAACCTTGCACCACGAGACGAGCCTTATATCTCACAATCTCATTTTTCTCATTACGCTTCCTAATGAATACCCATTTAAATCCGACGGGTTTTACACATGGAAGGGTTGGCAGTACCGACCCAAACACCTTCCATTTCATTAGGGAATCGCATTCAGCCTGAATCGCATCTTTCCATTTTGGACAGTCAGCTCTTCGTTGACACTCTTCATTGGTGTGGGGTTCAATATCATCGCAAGCTATGATTTCGCACGTAACCGAGTATGCAAATACATCATCGATGATGATCTTGTTTTGATTCCATGACCCATTTATGCATGCATAATTGACCGAGATTTCTCTATTCTCGGGAGTAGGTACCGACGTTGAGGCGTCCCCCAACGATGACTCCTCTCAGACATATCCATAGTCCGGGATATTCTCATGGGATGGTTTGATCGAGATAGCGTTGTCAGATGGATTGGTTTGTGTCGTCTACGTCCTCTTCCTAGGACGAGAATCCATCGAACCCAGCGGTCTACCGCGCTTTCTCGCGGGATCAGATGATTGGTTAGCCGCCAGGATAACACGCGCACCGTTTCCATCATGGGCGGCGGCGGCGTGCCCGGCGTTTCCCGGGGCGGCGCTACGTCCTGTGGTGGGACGTCAATCCTTACAAGCACGTTTGCAGCAAGTATATGTGATCTCGTCACTTTAGCGATATCAGTGAAAGTGTCTTGCAACTTATTTGCTACGCTCTGAAGATCGAGAATTCGTTGCACCTCACTCTCGGGCCTAACGACGGGAAGACTGTCTCATCAAAGTGACAATCGCAAATTGTGCGGTAAAGAGATCACTTGTCAAGGGTTCCAATTAGCGGATAATTGATGATGTATCGTATCCCACATTTGTACCCATCCTTCATTTAGGCCCCATCTTGGTACGTTGTGGCAGCGCAATTGGCATATAAACCGCTCACCCAAAAATGCGTAAGTACGAAAGATTCGATTCGTACCCGACGCAGAGAATGGTTGGGTGGCAACCGGCCTCAAACGGAGTAACATTGCTGCGTGCAAAATTGCATAGCCCCTGCGGATATAGGCAGGTTGGTGCGCATAACCAACGTCCGAGCGACCATCTGCAACCTCTTGATGGTGGCTTCCGCGAGATTGTTTTGGGTGTGAACATGGGGAATCGGATGTTCAACATCAATCCCAATGGACATGCAATAATCATCAAATATTTTCGATGTAAACTCTCCGGCATTATCGAGTCAAATTGACTTAATAGGGTAATCCGGGTGGTGAGCCCTCAACTAAATAATCTGAGCAAAGAGTTTAGCATATGCAACATTTCAGGTAGACAATAGCGTGACATGTGATCAGCGTGTCGACGCATCAACCAACACCATAAAATATCTAAATGGTCCGCAAGTTGGTTGGATAGACCACAAATATCCTCTTGAATTCGCTGTAAAAATGGGATGGACTCTTTAGAAATCTTTGCATAGGACGGTCTCAGTCCTAATTCTCCCAATGAACAGGCTTTGCAGAATGAGCGAGCTGTGTGCATGGCGGCACCCCTTGGTGCGGCAGGAGCGGTGGTTAGAGTAACCCGTGGACCAGCGTTGGTCAACCGAAGCGGATTCCTTTTAGTGCTTCGAGTAGCTCGAAATAATGGATGTCCGTAAGAAGTTTTGAAGATACAGATCATCAAATCACGAACGGGATGTCCTAATTTGTAGTGCCAAAGCCAATATGTGTTTGAATCCAAGAGATCCTATAACGACCCAATCCGCACAGTAACAATATTGTCCGCTCTGGGCCCAACCGGCCCGCACGGCTTTAAAATGCGTTGTTACTATGGGGATCCGACCTCGCACATAAGTAGCTCATCCCCCTCCCACCCCAGGTGATGTGGGATTATGTCCCCCTTTGTAGCTCGTCCAACCCCTCTTGAGCCTGTTGGGACTATTGGGCTCCAACCCTCACCCTCACCCTCAGATCCGCTCACTCCAGGGTCTCACAGTCCACCCCCCTTAGGGCCCAACATCCACGTTGCTACACTATCGGCTGGGTCAGGTTCTGATACCATTCTGTCACGACACGATCCGTACAGTAACAATATTGTCCGCTCTGGGCTCAATCGGCCCGCATGGCTTTAAAACGCGTTGTTACTATGGGGATCTGACCTCGCACATAAGTAGTTCATCCCCCTCCCGTACCCAGGCGATGTGGGACTATGTCCCCCTTTGTAGCTCGTCCAACCCCTGTTGGGCCTATTGGGCTCCAAACCTCACCATCTGGTCCGCCCACTCCAGGGTCTCACAGATCCTCTCTTATAACATTATTGGATTCAATAGCTCAAATAGTCGTGGCGTAAAGCCCACTTAAGAGACACGATAACTTCTCTAAGATGCGCTTTCACCCACAATCATTATAGGTAATGCAAAGATATTCTTGCCCATTTTCACGATGTGTTTCCGCATGAAAACCGTTGGCGTGAATGTCCCTAAAATTCAGAAGGGTCCGACCAGCCCTTGGAGCATGTAGGGCCTCTGTGATGGTAAAACGAGTGTTGTTTGTTAAAAAAAATTGGCCCTTCCCATGGCCTTGGATCAGGTTGGATGGACCTGCCAATGTTGTCACAGAGGAATGAGTAGGCAACATCTCCAAAAATAGTTGTTTATGTCGGAGAATGGTGTGCGTTGTCGCACTACATACAAGACAATATAATTCTCCAAAATCCATTCCTAGTCAATATTATAAACCCAAAGTTAAAATAATATTGAGTGAATAAATAACAAATTTATTCAAATCGCAAATGGCCAACGATACATTCGCAGTTTCAAATTCTAATCCAAAATTCATCCAAAGTTAATTTTATCTATAAAGCTAAAAAAAAATTGGCTTATGCCATTACAAATATTCCATGAAAATTACAAGAGGTCTAATTACAAAACTCGACGGTATCCATGTCCGCATTTTTGTGGGATGTAAAATCCTCGAGCTCGACGTCCTCATCATTGCCTTCGATAAGGTGGGCTTCTCGCGCTTCCTTCAATGCTTTGTATGCATCCGCAACAGCCTTCGGAGCCTTACAAACTTTAGCCCAATGATCAGTAGCCTCGCACCGAAAACAAGCATCATCGTACTTGGGTCCCTGGTTTGAGTTTCTCGCTTGAGAATTGGATAATGTACCCACCCTAGTACCTCGGCCACCATGGTCTTCCCCTTGTCTGGCACCGCCACCATGGCCGGTGCCTCCTCTCCTGTCACGACGGCCGCCCCAGTTTCGTGTGTTGTCATGTGCTTTATTGTGCTGATTTCCATCCTGCCATATGGACCTCGACGTCCGGATCATTGATCCTTATCCTTAGGATCATGCTCGCGTTGTCCTCGCTTTGAGGATTTTGCATAATTCACCTCAGGTGCGGCCTTGGTCCTAACCGGCCACGAATTATGGTTTTTCACGAGGATATTGTCGTGTTTCTCAGCAATGACCAACGCACTAATGAGTTGGTGGAAACTCGTGATACGACCGGCCATTATATCCTGTCGATATTGCTTTTGTAGCATGAGGGCATCTATTGGGAAGGTGGAGAGTGTCTTCTCAAGCAGCTCATCGTCTGTGATGTCCATATCACAGAATCGCATCATCGACTTGATGCTGAGAGCTTCCGAATTGTATTCCAAAATGGACTTGAAGGTCAAGAAGCAGAGATTACGACATCTCTAGCGCAATTCAGGGAGTTGGGCGTCCAGGACGTTCCCAAAGCGCTCTTCCAGCGCGACCCACAGAGTCCTTGGGTCAGTTTCAACCAGGTACTCGGTCTGCAGTGCCTTATCCATGTGCCTCTTGATTAGGATCAAGGCCTTGGCTTTGTTTTTGCTAGTCATATGTACTAGCGCATCTGGATCGGGTCCCTGGATCGACCGAATGATCCCTTTCATGGTCAGATGGTTTTTCACATCATGAACCCATCTGAAGTAATCACGACCCGTAGTATCCAACTGATCAAAGTCGAGTTTGTTCAAGTTTGACATGTCCTGCACAATGCAAAGTGAACAAAATTAGTGTTTCTAAGCCAATGCTTCCAAGAAACAGATATCCTTGGAACTGGATTAGAATGAAACTCAAAGTTTCAAACAATGGTCATGAACAGTCATCGTTCAATGCTACACGAACTGCCATAGTTTGGAGCGAATGCGAACCCCCACTGGAATTTAAATTAATTCACAAAAGCTACAACATCATAACATATATAGTACAGTGATTCAATCATTGTAAGAGACACAACAAGATGGTGTTTTTCATACCAATTTCAAGTTATAGCAACCCCAAAAAGAAGTGGGGAAACAAGTTAATTATTGAAAATTTGGCCTCAGGGCAGAATGGCATGAACATCAGTATTTTGCTTCAAAATAATTGAAAAAGGATTATCATTTTACTATAATTTTGCTTTGATGTAATTGAAAGAAAAGGCAAAAGAAAGCAACATTACCATTAGTGTTTTGCAACGTCATAACCAATCGTGCAAACAAGCTGACAGAGAAGCGAAAAACCATGAGATGCACAAGGTCTTTCCATGAACCCAGTATCCATGAACTAGAAACAACTAACTCAGTGGTGGTGTGATCAAAGAGAGTTGGAACTCCTTTACCATGAACTCCAAGAATTGGCAAAATTGTCATAAAAGGTGTATGCAGAACGTACAACATCCTCAAAATTCACTATATTTCTTAACTATTCTCTAGATGGAGTGCGTTGAGGCCACTGCCATGCTTGTGCAATAAACAATTGCAAGTTTGGGTCGCTTAATATCATGATTTTATTGGTTTCTCTATTTGGAAAAACATAAAAGTATAGTAGAAATGCATTAGGAGATAAACTCAATCTGCACTAGCACTAAACCCCAGTGCTTTCATCGTAAATCATTACCACTGGAATATGTTTTGAGATTTTCTTCTGTCATGGATTGACAATCCTAAGAAAAATTATACATAAAACAAAGCACAGAATTGCAAGAGCCTTTGTAGAGGCAGTATCACTATATTCAGTCAAAATACATTAGTATGGAACTAATGACAAAATACTCATCAAGCAAACAAAACAACTCAACAAAATATCATAAAAGGAATTTACTAGTTTAGATATCAAAATACCATGAACTTTGAACACAGTAAACCACATACTAGAATCCAAGATAGGATAGCTCAGCAATATAATGATTCCAATTGGGTTTGAGATCCCACTGCTCCGAGTAAAAGAGTTTTTAAAGCTGCTAACGGCGAATGGTGTTTGCGTGGGGATTTATTCTTAATAGCTGCTAGCGTTAGGGCTCGTATTGATAACGTGTTGAAAGTAACGTAAAGCAAGGAAAAAAACAAGAGTAGGGAGGAAAACAGAGAGCTATTATTCATTGATATGAGCCTTTATATAGAAGTAGCAATTATATAGTATCCCAATTTGAAACGAGATAGGAAACTTATGCTAATAAAGAATCTAAATCCTACTCCATAACAAAGAAGATATTTTTCCTCGTTTGGACTAGTCACACAATCCTAGTTTGACTGCAACAAAGGTTATTTAGTAAGATAAGATTATTTAATAAGATAAGGTTATTTAATAAGATAAGATGTAATGAGGTTATTTAGTAAGATAAGATTTAATGAGGTTACTGTAATGTGATTTTCAATCAAGATTTTTGAGCTTGCAGGCAGATCAAGTTGTGTGGCAAGCTAATTTGAATGGGTGAATGAGAACTGCAGCCATGGTGTAAGTATTTGGGATGCCCTGCAATTTTTCTTGTTCTGAATCTTGGATATAAGGGGTGAACTCTTTTTTTTTTCTGGATTTTATTATAGCCAAGCAAGCATACGACTAAAGTACGTCATTACGGAAAACTCACAACAGAAACTATTTCTAGTACAAATAGGATTACACAAATCGATTGTGCTCTTCCCTTGCAAGAATATGTTGACATAGATTTCAATAAGTTTTTTTTTAAATCCCTTTACGCCTCCCACCCCAAATGCAGCCGACGGGATTTGGACCTTGGACTTTTATGATTCCAGAGTTTACAAGTCTACTGCTCAGCTCAGCTGGTATCCCATTGGCTTCAATAGGTTTTGACCTTCACCTTCTTGAACAACCTTTGCCTTCATTTTTTGATCAATGCATCAGGATGCTCAATCTCCTTACTAAAATGCGGTGAGTAAAATAGATTCAAAGAGAGTTTATCCATTTCTGAATCAGGTACTACCCTGTGTACTAGGATCTTGTACATCTCATTGCTCATTATCTGTGACAGTTGTTCATACAAAATGACTTGTCAAGATTGGACAGAGAATTAGTAAAAACGTAATAATCTATGGAAATCGTCTTTTCGAGAACTGTGGTTCTGAAAAGGAAGACCCATAAAGACTATTATGTACATCCATTTGATCAGCAATGTCGACAACCAAAACATGGGGAATGATTGGAACTTTAATCCATTCACTGTTTTTTAAAACATAAAAATACCTTCTTTGCCTTGCAAGAAAAGAGTAAATCCTCCACCATCCGTGTGAGGTTTGATACCATAAACAAGATTGGGTTTGAACGAGGGTAGTAATTGAACCACGCATGGATTGGAGCATGTTCTCCGAACTGTCTGAGGAGCCAAAAGTGTGATGGCTCAATGGTTGAGCAGTGACAGATGGTATCACCAGGTCACGGAGTTGAACCCAGCTGACAGCATTTAGGGTAAGAGGAGTTAAGGAAAAAAAAAAATTGTCTGAGGAAGCAATATGAGGTAGAACATCTTGGAAAATATTTATGGCAGCGATTATTTGGCACACCCACATCAAAATCCTTCTTCCCTCTCAAATTCAAACGATCAAATTTCCCTCTCCCCTCCCAACCAAGGATTGTGATTTCACGAAATTATACGAAATTTCTCCGAAATTTTCGTTTTTTTTAAATTATGAAAAGAAAAATGGTGAAACAAAAAATTACATTTTTTCGAGGGTTTTTTTTCGTAAATTTCAGGGTTATTTCGCAAATTTTGTAAAAATACAAAAACCAACTACTCAAATTTACATTTTTACAAAGATTTTTTCGAAAAATTTCGGATTTTTTTTTTTAAATTTTGAGTTATTTTCTTCTACTTATCATTTATTCTAATTATTTATTGATTTTTGAAACCGCCCCCTAATTTCCTAATTATCACTTCTTCTACTTATATATTGATTTTTAAATAATTCATTGATTTTCTAATTATAGGTATTTTGGTTTCATTTAATGTGTTTAATATATTTATTTACTTGCAAATTTTTTACATATTTAATATACCCTCGAAATTCATTATATATTTCACAAATCCTCAAACTTAAGTTTTTTCTTTACACAACGAAAAATTTTAAAAATTAGAAAACCAAAATTAACTCAAAAAACGAAATCACAATCCTTGCTCCCAACTTCCTCTTCTCTACTTCAATCCTTCATCTTCTCTTCTTCAATTGAAAGCTCGAAGCAAGGGCAAATCTAAGTTTCTGCATCTCATTTTTTTTTCTTCGGTTGTTGTGGATGTGGACAATATAATTTCAATATCAATGATGGGACTGAAGACGATGAAGAAACATCGACAGGGCCATCTTTATGGATATATCTCAATGGTGTTTCATTGCCATGGATGGCGAGTTTCTGGCCTGGTGATATTTTATGAGAAGCAAGGAGGCCTTCAGCCTTGTCTGCTGATACTGGTGTTAATATTCCTTCTTAAAATCCTGGACTAGTTTATTGAGTTGATGTCTGATATCATTATTTTAGTTCACCTTGATGGATGATCATACTACGTTGTTGTCTTTATCAGGGTATTCTGTGTATTGAATTTTTTGCGGCTAGTTTTGTATCCATGCCAAATTTATGAAAAAATACAAAGGATATGGTAAATATTGGAATGCAGATGAACGCGGTCATTTCATAACACTATGAAACAAAAGACTCCCTTTCCGTAACATGCTTTTGCAGACTCAAACATCGCAGCTTTCAAAGGTCTAGCCTTTGTACATTGCACCACTAAATCTTGGTTGCATTCTCCTGACTAACTCCAATTCCCACATAAGAAACCGCTTTCACACTTATAGCTCATATATTGGCATAGAAACACCAAAAAATCGGCTAGTTTACTACTGATTTCATCAGAATTTGCCATCAGCTTGAAATGGGGTTCTTATCTTCTGGATGCCAGCAACTTTTGAATCAAGAAGTATGAGTCTGCAAGAAGTAGATATATGGCTAGCTGAAAATAATAAGCAAAGAAAACTATCTTTTGATTCAGATGTTCAATAGCTAACATAAACCAATTATCTACTTTCTTAGCTCTCAATCAAATATCCCCCAAAGTGCTCTATTTCAATCACAAGACATATTAATGGATGTTTAACTTATCAAATTATTGGTCCTGTAATTTTTAATTTTTTATTTAAATTTTTTTTTTTTTACTTCAAAAATTAATCCCTGAGAGTATCCACAGTATAGCCTCTACATTTTCATCTATAATGACAAATAAAAATAAAAAAAGGTTGATTTAGAGGCCTTCAAAAAATTTTAATTTGGTTCGCAGTAATGATGTATAAGTTATTGAATAGTTTAAAATGCAATTCATGTGCAAAAAAAACATTTTGAAATTTAAATTTTAAAATTGAAATTATTAAATGAACATCAGTTTGTATTTTTAGGACCAATTCAAAAAAATTGGAACCAACATTAAACAACCTACCCTTCAAAATGGGTACATAGAGTTATAGGCCATGTAACCTGGGTTTGTAGTATTTTAGTAATATTAGACAATTTTATTATTCTTGTAATAGGGATTTCAATTAGGATTCTCATGTTTCCGTTTATAGTTTGATTTGAAAAGTAGGTTAGTTATAAATACGTTCTAGTCCGAATCTATTAGTTTTTTTTTTATACACAGTAAAATATTTCCTATAATCAACCAGCTCTGTGGCAGATCAACTTCAACTTAAACATACAATGCCAAATTTGCAAAGTTGCAAAAAACAAAATCTTCTACATAGTTAGCGTCAAGGATTGTGATTTTGTTTTTCGAGGTAATTTCAGTAAGTTGATTTCAAGAAATATTTCGTTGTGTATAGAAAAAACATAAAAATTTCAGTTACAATTTTGAATTTACTAATATAGTTTAAGCATTTTAAACTCTTATATACTACATAAAGAGTACCACGAGACTAATAAGGTCATACAAACAATATATTGCATGAGAATCACTTATGTAACAAAATGTTAATACTAAACTAAGGTTAAAACAGTTTAAAATGGAGGATAATTGAGACTGGTCTAACGAAAGAAATTAATATTTTAGATTTTTAAAGAAATTTTGATAAATCGAAAAAAAAGAAATATTCGATGAAATTTCAACATTTTCAAGAAATCACATTCCTTGCTTTAGCGCCAATTTCAGCTCCTCTCTACTTGAATAAAAGGAGGAGAAACAAGGGAAGGGAACAGAAACCCTTTCATCTTTCACTTTGTCTGTCTCTGCAACTCTCTTAACTTTGTCAGGTAAGCAACCATCATTCTCTTTTACCATTTTCCATGAAACCGACCTTCAATACTAAATACCCATTGCTGGAATTTTGATGTTGTAGCATATCTTGTTCTTATTATGTGAATCTCTTCTTTGCAATTTTATGTTTTTTAGTGTTTTCTATGTGAATTATATGTTTGGGTTTTTGTTGCTTTAGTTGTAGAGTAGATTATGGAAGAAGCTAGATATGATAAAACCCATACTGAAAATATACAAACCCTTGGAAGAGTTGAAGAGATTATGCATCAAAAAGGAACTGAGTTCGAAGTGTCGCCACTCGGTTTACAGTCACAGTCTAATAAAAAGAGTGTAATTAGGTCTGGGTATGAAGATTCAGGGACTGAAAACAATGGGTATTTGTCTAATTCTCATTCCAGACTGGCAGATAGATTTTGTAATGATTTTACTCAAGAACATGTTGCTTTGAAGGCGAAAAAGGGTAGTAGGAAGGGTGTGAAGGAAGTAAGGTTTAGTAATGATGAGGAACTAATGACTAAGGTTTCAACAGAAATTAAGGGTTATTTGGATAATCAACATAGTTTGTATAATATCAGTAAAGGAACATCTGGGGTTAAAGAGTTTGAATTGAATTCTAATGGTTCAAGTTCGAAATGTAGTATTACAGAGTTGGGAAGTAAGGGTGGTGGTGATTCTCACAAGGGTAAGGTAGCATTAGTGTCTGATGAAGTTGAACAGCTTCTTATGAGGTTGCAAGTTCTCGAAGAAGATATCCGGATTATTAAGAAGGCATCTTTACAAGTTCTCCAACACTCCAGATGCTAGATGAACATCTCAGAAATCAAGTAACAAGAAAAGACTCTCCGGCGATGTTTAAAAAAGCTAGGAAGGTAAGAATTTTCTTGAATCATTTCTACTGTTTGTGAATTTTGGTCTCTGTCATTTCTGTTTTGCTCTCAATTGTAATCTCTGAATATTTCCATGTCCATTGTGTCTCTCAATATTTCCGCACCTGCTCCTTCTTGTTTAGTTAATTTGTTTTGCAGTTTCAGTATCTTTTTAACTAAAGTAGTATTTTACAACGAATATATAACCAGGGTGAAAGTGCATCGAATGGTTTGTCACAAGTTCTGCAATCTGAATCGAAACAGTCTCTTGTTACCAGAGCTTCTAAAGTCAATATCTCTGCAGTATGTGATTCTTGCAAATTATAATAGGAATGATCTCCAGCAAACACATTCAACCAAATAGTGCTTTTTGATAGTGTAAGGCTGAGTTTTTTTGTGTATACCTGCTATGATATGTACCATTTTCTTCACTTAGATCCAAGTTTGATGAAAATTTATTACAAAAATGTCAACTGCCTTCACTACACTAAATTGGCATATTTGTAACAACTTAAAAAACAGTAATACTTTTGAGCTATTACAGTTCACAAAACAATTTCAAGTCAAAACTAAATTTAGTCAACAAAATGAAAAATAGCTAAACAAAAAAAGTGATACAATAAATTAGATCACCATGAATAGCATCACTTGTAAGCCCATATTATTTGTGGTGATACAATTATTGAATCACTTTGTTTGTAAAAATGTGTAAAATTGTTTTGCATGTGTATTGTTATAGCTCAAAAGTGCTACTATTTTTTGGATTGTTACAAAAATATCAATTTGGTGTAGTGTTTGATTTGTAATATATGGCAAAGCATATTAGTTAGATCTGAGTTTGATGTAAATCTATTAGAGATGTCAACTGCCTTGTTGTGTAATATATGGCAAAGCATTCTATTTCATGGATTAATATTTGTTGTTAATACTTAGAGGTTGTTTGTTTTTTTGAAGTGCTTAGAAGCTAACTTCTACTGGAGTCAGAAGTTTTGAACGAGTTTCTGAATGAACTGTTTGTTTTGCTTTTGAATGGACTATTGATTAGAAGCTGTAAAATTAAAATGTGTTTGTTTTTAGGTGCTGAATGGGAATTGTTTGACAATTTTGCCTCACTGAGCAGAAAATTTATGACATAAATATTGTGCTTAAAATCATACCCAATAATTATTCTAATCCTAGAGAATTTTACCCAATAATAATATTTTACACAAATCACACACGGCCTGAAATTACACTTTGGCATAGTCAATTGCGCTCTTACATTTCCCAAACCACAGAGATTCTCTCTGTTTCTGAATTAGGCACTGCCCTATGTATTGGGCTCTTGAACATCCCATTACTCATTATCTGCCAGAGTTATTCATACACAATGTTTCATCAACAAAGGACAGAGATTTAGCAATAATTAGGAAATTATTTTTTTTCAAAATAAATAGAAAGACTATTATGTACCTCCATTTGATCTGCAATGTTGACTACTAAAGCATGGGGAATGACTGGAACTTTGATCCATTCGCCATCTTTGAGAACATGAAGGCCTTCTACTTCTTTGTCTGGCAAAATTATGGTAATTCCTCCTCGATCAGTGTGGGGTTTGAGTCCGTATACGAGATTTGGCTTTGAACAAGGAGGATAGTAGTTGAATCTTGCGTGGATTGGAGCTTCTACTCCAAACTGTTTGAGGAAGTCATCCTCCTCCAAATATAGCAATTTTGCCAAGGCTTTCACAATGTTATCAACCAGCAAACCTGTCTTGATGCTATATTCATGCAAGACTTCCCTGCAAAATTCTTGGGTATGTCACACATTCCATATTTCTCGTTGTTTGGTAAATTTGATATGTGTCATAGCAAGATATGTGATTCAGTTTTCAATGGTGTCATCCCATATATGTGTATGCAATTAATAAATGAGAAATTCTACTGGTTTGAAAGGCTTTTGTACCTGAAACGCTCCGGATCTTCTGGCCAGAAATTGAGGTTCCTCTGTTCTTGTGGTTTTACCAAGAGATACAACCTATCTGACCAATGAAGAGTTTGCTCTTCTGACAGAATAGGATCATTTCCATATCCTTGCAATATTGGATCTATTGATATGTCATTACACACAGAGTACTTTTGCTTTTGTTCCATTGGCAAAGTGAAGAACTCCTTTGCTACTTCACGTACCTCGTCAAGTAAAGAATTCGGTATCCCATGGCCTATCATCTGAAATTTGACAGCAACCCTGTTATGTAACATGTCATCTTGATACAACATACAGCTCATACAAGAAAAAAGACCAAGAGTCTATATGGTACAAATGATGCAAGTAAAGCTCCATTGGAATTACATGTCAAAGCCAAAATTAGACCAACCTGAAACATGCCCCATGAAGCAAGGGCAGATCTAAGTTTCTCCATCTCCTCTTCCTTTTCTTCTGTGGCCACAGATGTGGACAATATGAGTTGAATATCAATGATGGGAATCAAATCTGATGAAGAAGCGTGGACAGGGCCATCTTTATGGACATATCTCAATGGTGGTTCATTGCCATGGATGGCTAATTCCTGGACATGTGATGTTTGATGGGAAGCAAGCAGGCCTTCAGCCATGTCTGTATAACAATGAGTCTGAAGATGATTGATAATAGTATTAGAACATTAGTTTCTTCACTATTTGTAGTAAAACTTGGTGGTTGATGAATTCATGTTGTCCTTATCAGGGAGCTTGATGCACTGAATTTAGATTTCTTGATGCACAAGAAGGCTTTATATCCATTAAAAGATTTTGAAGTCTTGCAACTTTTGCTACTTTGCTAAATAAATAAGTAATAAGGAAAAGAAAAAAAAAACGATAAGCATATGCAATGATGTCATCTGTTATTGTTTAGTAAGATAAGATTTAGTGAGGCGAGCTAATTTGAATGGGTGAATGAGAATTGCAGGGTTTATGTTAGCTATTTAAATCTCAGAGTTTGGACCTTGGACTTTTATAATTCCAGTCCAAAGTCTACTGCTCAGCTGGTATCCCATTGGCTTCAATAGACTTTAACCTTCACCTTCTTGAACCACCTTTGCCCTCAATAAAGACTATTATGTACCTCCATGATCAGCAATGTTTTTTCAACTAGGTGTGACCTACAGGTCAACAACCATAATAAAGAAACCATGCCGTAGGTGGGTCTCGAACCTAGGACATGGAAGACAAACCCTCACAGCCCTAACCACTAGACCATAACACCATGGGAAACGACTGAAACTTTAATCCATTCACCATTTTTTAGAACATGAAGACCTTCTTTGTCTTGCAAGAGAAGAGTAAATCCTCATCCATCCGTGTGAGGTTTGGTACCATATACAAGATTGGGTTTGAACGAGGGTAGTAATTAAACCATGCATAGATTGGAGTCTGTTCTTCGAACTGTTTGATGAGCCAAAGGTGTGATGGCTCCGTGGTTGAACAGTCACAGAGTCGAACCCAGCTGATGGCATTTGGGGTGAGAGAAGTTAAGGGAAAAAGAAAATTAAAACCTATTGTCTGAGGAAGCAATCTGAGGTAGAACTTCTTGGAAAATATTTATGGCAGCGACTATTTGGCACACCCACACCAAAATTCTTCTTCCCTCCCAAATTCAAACGATCAAAGTTCCCTCACCCCTCCGAACCAAGGATTGTGATTTCGCGAAATTATACGAAATTTCACCCAAATTTTCATTTTTTTTGAAATTACGGAATGAAAAATAGCGAAATAAAAATTTACATTTTTTTTGAGGATTTTTTCGTAAATTTCGCGGTTATTTCGTAAAAATATAAAAACCAACTACTCAAATTTACATTTTTTTTTTGAAAATTTTTGGATTTTTTTTTTAAATTCGTTTTTTTCTTCTACTTATCATTTATTATAATTATTTATTGATTTTTGAAACCACCCCCTAATTTTCTAATTATCACTTCTTCTACTTATATATTGATTTTTTAAATTATCCATTGATTTTCTAATTATAGGTATTTTGGTTTCATTTAATATATTTAATACATTCATTTACTTGCATATTATTTTTTTACATATTTAATATACCATCAAAATTCATTATATATTTCACGTATCCTCGAAATTTTTACGTTTTTTCTTTACACACCGAAATATTTTTTTAAATAAAAAAACCAAAATTAACTTAAAAAACGAAATCACAATCCTTTCTCCCAACTTCGATCCTTCATCTTCTCTTCTTCAAGTGAAAGCTCGAAACAAGGGCAAATCTAAGTTTTTGCATCTTTTTTTTTTCTTCGGTTGTTGTGGATATGGACAATATGATTTTAATATCTACGATGGGAACTGAAGACGAAGAAGAAACATCGACAGGGCCATCTTTATGGATATATCTCAATGGTGTTTCATTGCCATGGATGGCGAGTTCCTAGACCGGTGATATTTTATGAGAAGCAATGAGGCTCTCAGCCTTGATGGATTATCAAACGTTGTTGTCTTTCAGGGTATTCCGTGTACTGAATTTTGCAAGAGTTTTGGTTGTTTGCTGCTAGTTTTGTATCCACGCCAAATTTATGAAAAAATACAAAGGATATGGTAAATATTGGAATGCAGATGAACGCAGTCATTTCATAACACCATGAAACAAAAGACTCCCTTTCCGTAGCATGCTTTTGCAGATTCAAACATCGCAGCTTTCAAAGGTCTAGCCTTTGTACATTGCACCACTAATCTTGGTTGCATTCTCCTGACTAACTCCAATTCCCACATAAGAAACCGACTTTCAAACTTATAGCTCATATATTGGCCTAGAAACACCAAAAAAATGGTTAGTTTACTACTGATTTCATCATAATTTGCCATCAGCTTGAAATGGGGTACTCATCTTCTGGATGCCAGCAACTTTTGAATCAAGAAGTTTGATAGACAAATAAGTCTGCAAGAAGTAGATATAATATGGCAAGCTGAAAATAATAAGCAAAGAAAACCGTCTTTTGATTCAGATGTTCAATAGCTAACATAAACCAATTCTCTACTCTCCTAGCTCTCGATCGAATATCCCCCAAAGCGCTCTATTTCAATCGCAAGACATATTATTGGATGTTTAACTTATCAAATTATTGATCCTGTTAAAGAATAGAAGTCTACATATTTTTCAAATGCAGAGTCAAAAAGAGATCTCAATCGCAGCAATTAACCTGTGATTTATCTTCAATTCCTTTCAAACACAGCCAACAGTGAAGAGATCGGTCACGTCCAAAATCAGAGTTCACGCATAGCAGCAATACCCGCAACTCTTTCTCACACAACCAATACCAAGATATCTCAATAGCCTCTTCCCTGTCAAGCCATCTCTACATCAGATCTCTTATCTGGCCAACAAACTTAGATCGTTTCAGATCATCAACATTGTCCGGTGCAATCGAACCGATCATCAAATCCATCAACATCTCAATCACCGATCAATATCATCGGAATCACTAATCAATCATCAATGATCAGCTCATCATCATCATCATCATCATCATCATCATCATCATATCCATCATCATCGACAACTCAGTTGATGTCGTTGATGGAAGTGTAAGTGGAAGAAGAAAGACCCACCACCATGGCCAGCAACTCCAAGTCTGTGAAGGGTATGATCAGAGTGGTTACATAAAAGATTACATCCCTAAGTAAAGTACCGGCAACCACCACAGGCGGCGCCACCAGCGTAGAACCAGCAACTTCCGCCGATGCCACGATAGCAAGTGTAGTCTCAGCCTCAGCCACAGCTGCAGTACTCGGTCGTTCAGCCAACGAGCGATACTGATGAGATCCGTTCGCTCTGGATCGGTGACTTGCAGTACTGGATGGAGGAGAGTTGTTTCGCTCAAAGGATGAAACAAAGATGAACTCAATAGAAACAGAGTTCAATTAGTTTGTTATTTGCACCCCAACTTTACTTAGTACTACCACAAAAACACAATATTATTTCAATTCAATTCTTTACATGGTATCAGGGCATAAGGTTAAGGTTCTTTGGTGACCTAAAACAACTACGGAGACTCAAGCTCTTCCCCGCCTCCGACGACTATGCACTTGTAGACATAAGAGGCGGGGAAGGAAAATCACAAGTCATCGCCTTGCCACCGCTTTCGCACACAAACATTGCCATCAGAACAATTATAGACAAAGAACAAGATTGTCGCAACCAAGGAAGGAGAATCCGCGCAACCAATTCAGTCTACTCTTTTCGCTGTCTCCTTCACTAACAACTGAAAGAAAGAGATCGAGAAGAAAATATCACGCAGCCACCAGGAATTCTTCAATTCGTGTTGTCTACTTCAACAGCAGCAGAGAATGAGATATCACAACAGTAGCCAACGGAGATCATCATCAATCCATCATCACCAACAGAGATCATCATCACCAACAAGAGATCATCAATCTGACCGAACACCAACTAAATTGAATACATCATCAAATCTATCAACAATCGATCTCGTCATCATTAATCATCATCATCAGATCTCGTCATCATCGAATCATCATCCTTTGAATCACTTCAACCCCCATCACAGCCACAGCTGTTTTTGTCGATCAGAACATCAACACTTATCATCACCTATCACCCAAAGCCAAAGCATCGATCGGGCAAAGAAGATCTTTTCTCCCCAAAAGCCAAAGAAGAGAAGAGATTGTTTTCATCCTCTGCTCGGGCAAAGAGCAGCCACGACGACCCGGGTCAAGAAAAATCGCAAGAAGCGGGGCCACGTGAGCGCCGGGCACGGTCGTATCGGCAAGCACAGAATGCATCCCAGATTCGTTTCTCATCTCTCTTTAGGGTTTCCAAGTCAAGACTCGGGCATGGAGATTTGCTAGAGTGCGCCGGGAGGGAAGCGGGAGAAAGGCATATTTTCTCTATACCCAGTCGCTATTTACACCCCTGTATTTACTTAGTAACACCACAAGTTAAAAATATTCTCAACTCAACAAAAAAAACAACTGCGAGGTCTCTTTCTGGCGCACACGACAGCAGCACCCAAACAGATGTAGATCACGTGATCTTGATCTTTCTTTCGTCCTCCCTGTCACAAGTTCGATCGCACATCAGATCGCACGGCAAAGAAGAAGAAGAAGAATAAGAAGAAACAGAGGGAAAAGAAAGAAATTTGAAACTCTTTCACTCCGCTATTCACACCCACCATCTTTGGTCACTACCAAAATCTGTGTTGACTCGAATTGAGTAACACCAAGACTCGAATTGAGTCATGATTTCTTCATACAGGAATCATCAATATCAAGACTCGAATTGAGTCATGATTTTTTCCTACAAAAATCATCAATACCAGGATTTCTTCATACATGAATCATCAATACCAAGACTCGAATTGAGTTAGGATTTCTTCATACAGGAATCATCCATAATCATACAGGAAAGGGAATCATCCAGACTCGACAATAATAATTTCATCACCAAATAGGACTTTAAAGTTTTCTCCAAGCTACACATTTCGTCCGCGTCTACATGTCCAGCTTGCGAGGGAGTGTTAAAGAATAGAAGTCCACCTATGTTACAAAATAGGAAAGTGTTACAGAATAGAAGTCTACCTATATTATAAAATAAGAAAGTGTTACAGGATAGGTTAAGAAGGTCAGAATAGAACAAAAGTCTTAGGTATCCTATTTCTAATAGGTTATGTCAAAGTTAACTCTATATAAGTTTGTATTCTATTCAATGTTTTTACACAATACACAATTACAATAATACAATTCTTTACAGATCCTGTAATTTTATTTTATTTTACTTCAAAAATTAATCACCGAGAGTATCCACAATATAGCCTCTACATTTTCATCTATAATGACAAATAATAATAAAAAAAAGTTGATTTAGAGACCTTCAAAAAAATTTAAAATTTTATTTTTAAACTCTCCAAGCTTGCAGTAATGATATATAAGTTATTGCATAGTTTAAAATGCATGTCACACGTGCACTTCATGTCCAAAAAACATTTTGAATTTTAAATTTTAAAATTGAAATTATTAAATGAACATCAATTTGTATTTTGAGGACCAATTCAAAAAAATTGGAACCAACATTAAACAACCTACCCTTCAAAATGGGTACATGGAGTTTTTTTTTTTTTTTTTTTTTTTTTAAGAACATCCAATTTATTCAAATAAAAAACCACGCCCGAAGGCTACATGACTGACCCAATAGGGATAACTAAAAAGCCGAAACAAAGCCTTACAAAAGCTAGGATGCACCAATACAAACCTAGGCAAGATCAGTCTTTGTACCTTTTGGTTACTGTCCTAGCCCTATTGGATTTTCGGGGACAAATGCTGATATCTTTGGTGTGACGCCTCTTATTCATCTTTCCGTCTGACATAGCCCCTAAAGCCAAGTCACTGATCGCTACCTGTGGATCAAGCTCAGGTTCTGAGTTGACGTCATCACTATCCTCACTAGAACTTTCGAGTGTACTGAGGTCAAATGTCGGCGGTCGAAGTAACCTATTTTCTCTGAACAAAGATATAGCCTGATTCAAATTTTCTCCGACTCTTTTATAATCCGGGGAAGTTTTGATAGCATATTTGTCAAAATGTCCCTTTAACCTGAGCAGAGACTGCAAATCATCATCCGAGAATTCCTGCACTTGCTGACTCTGTATAGCATCCCCTAGCTCTGTGCTAGTAGCATCGATAAATGGGTTGCAGGGCGCTGGCTGAGGCGAAGCCTCGAGCCCTGTCTTGGAACAGGGCGTATGCTGGGGCGAGGCCACTTCCACTGCCTTGTTGTGGGGCGCTGGCTGAGGCGAGACTCTGTTCTCTGGTGTGGTGCATGGCGCGGCAATGGCGCAGGCCACGTCCACAGCCTTGGTGCATGGCGCTGGCTTGGGCGAGACCATGGCCTCTGGCTTGAGGCAGATCGGTGGCTGAGGAGAAATCATGGCCCCTCTTGAAGGGTAGAGCACTGGCTTCTGCGACTCTGAAACAGTCTGCCCAATCTGAGTTTCACATGTGAAATCATTCGTCACAGTTGGCGACGCTGCACTTTGAATAGAAGGATTGTCCTTTGTTTCCGGATTTATCTCATCTTCGTATAGGGGTAACTTTTGTTGTTGTCCAAGAACATTATCAATTTCTGAAGTTGTATACCCCGCCTCTAGTAGGCATTCCTCCGTAGACTCATGTTGGACCCCGGTTTTAGCATGCTCTAATTTGTGACCCGCTATTTGTAATTCCGCTGTAGGACCTTCATCTTGCTCAATATTCTCCATCAATGCCTCAAAAGTGTTGGACAAACCCACCTTAACCGGGTCAATGGCCACCTACTTTCTATCCCCGACTCCGTCCGAAATCTCCTCGCCTTTGCTATTTTTTGTTCCACTCACACCCACTTCCGAGTTCGAAGAATTTCCTTTTCTGATCACTGGAACATATTGTTGCCTGTTATTGTTACTTTCGGTCTTTGATTTGGCTACCTTCTCAACATTACCTAGTTCTGAAACCCGGCCACCGCCCTTAATGCCTAGCTTCTTGCGACAAACACTTTCCTGATGCCCGAGCAAGGAACAAAAGTCACAATATTTGAATCCTGGGTACTCAATCTTCTGCCAGAAACCTCTATTATTGGCCCTATCAATCCATACTTTGTTTGGTAATTTGTCCGCCAAAGTCATCTCAACACACACACGGGCAAAGCCCGGGCGCGATAAACATCTAGTATGATCATCCATTCTCAAAAAAACACCAAAAGAATTGATAATAGCTTTTAAAATAGGGGGATGAAAAAAGATGTAAAGGTAAGTTAGGCAATTCTACCCACAGTGGCACCGATATCGGATCCTCCTTCAGACTAAAGCCATCATGCCAACGAAATGCTTTGAAACGAACGCCACGAATCAAAAAGGAATCCCGCGACAAAACTTTCTTTGCTTCCTCCTCCGATTGAAGACGAACTAACACATGCCGTTGATTGAGTAAGCCGAGCGAAAAATCTCCCAGAATTCCCCAAGTTCTGTGAATCGAATCTCGGATGTCTTCCAATGTTGGGCGGTAACTAGAGAATTTTAAAACGATCACATGTTTTTCCATAAACGCCTCCCCACGGAACTCATCTGTTGCCGTAATGCCAATTGCGGGAGCTCCCTCTTTATGGAATCTAGTGCCTTCAATCGGAGTCTCCACAACGTCAGCCACCAAAAATTTTTCCAAAATCTGGGCGAAAGAGGGCCTAGAATCCCCATGACCCGGTCCCGTGGGGGGAGGGGTGGAGACTGGGCCCGTGCACATCACATCCAGATGTCAATTCGGCTAGCGGATGGCTGCTGTCCTGTCGGATCACCCCGTACCCGTCTCCCGTCGCCAAAGCCGGCGGCCAGGCAGAGAGAAAGGTGAAAGAAGGTGATAGCCGGTCTGTCGCGCGGCCGTGAGCGGCGGTCGGTCGATCTCCAGGAAGAGTCAAAACAGGCGGCCGGTCTCGCGGCCTTGAAATGCCTGAATGGCGACGGTTGTTTCCCCTCGCGGCTGCGGTTCAGGTTCTTGCCGGCCTTGAAGCCGATCGATCTCGCGTCCGTGAAGAAACGCGGTCGGTCGATCTCGCAGCCTGGAGTGGTGGCGGCGGCTGCTCCTTAGATCTCGTTCGCAAATCGCGAGCGTCTTAAAGCCGTCACAGGCCGGTCGGTCTCGCGAAGGTGAAGGAGGGTTTCCAACCCTAGCAAGCCCTCGCGGCGGCGGTTGGTTCCCAACCCTAGCAAGCCCTCGCTGCGGCGGTTGGTTCCCAACCCTAGCAGAGCCCCTCGTCGCGGCGGCGGTGTGTTCCCAACCCTAGCAGGATGGGGGGTTTGGGTACATGGAGTTATAGACCATGTAACCTGGGTTTGTAGTATTTTAGTAATATTAGATAATTTTATTATTTTTGTAATAGGGATTCTAATTAGGATTCTCATGTTTCCGTTTATAATTTGATTTGGAAAGTAGGTTAGTTATAATTTGATAATTTTTTTATACACTGTAAAATATTTCCTATAATCAACCAGCTCTGTGACAACTCAACTTCAACTTAAAAATACAATGCCAAATTTGTTTTGCAAAGTTGCAAAAAACAAAATCTTCTGCATAGTTAGCGCCAAGATTGTGATTTCGTTTTTCGAGGTAATTTTGGTAAGTTGATTTTAAGAAATATTTCGTTATGCATAGAAAAAACGTAAAAAATTTGGTTATAATTTTGAATTTACTGATATAGTTTAAGCATTTTAAACTATATCAGTAAATTCAACTTTGGGTGTGAACCAAGAGGGAGAAGTCATGCAATTGAGATCGAAGGTGTCGAGGTCCCAGAGTGTGAGGCTTTTCGATATCTAGGGTCTATAATTCAAAAGAATGGGGCTATTGGAGCAGATGTAGACCACAGGATTAAAGCTGGTTGGTTGAAATGGCGAATGGCGTCAGGAGTATTGTGCGATAGAAGGATGCCTGCAAGGCTAAAAGGGAAATGCTATAAGACAATTGTTCGACCAGCCATGCTATATGGTTCAGAATGTTGGGCTACTACGGGACAACATACGCATAGGATGGCAGTAGCAGAAATGCGTATGTTAAGGTGGATGTGTGGTAAAACTCGTAAGGATAAGATTAGAAATGAAAGAATTAGGAGATACTTAGGTGTAGCGCCCATAGAGGAAAAAATTAGAGAAAGACGTTTAACTTGGTTTGGTCATGTGCGGAGGAGACCGAGCACGGCGCCAATTAGAAAATGTTTAGATTGGCAAGTTAATGGAGGGTGTAGACGGAGGGGACGACCGTTGAAAACTTGGATGAAGACGGTGAATGAAGATATCATTGAGCTTGGATTAGGTGAGGAAATGTGGGAAGATCGCATTGCTTGGAGAACCAAAATTCATGTAGCCGACCCCGAAAATCTCGGGAATGGGCTTTGATGATGATGATGATGATGATACTCCATAAATAATACCACAAGACTAATAATGTCATACAAACAATATATTGCATAAGAATCACTTATGTAACAAAAACTTAATACTAAACTAAGGTTAAAACAGTTTAGAATGGAGGATAATTGAGACTGATCTAACGAAAGAAATTAATATTTCAGATTTTTAAAGAAATTTCGATAAATTGAAAAAGAGAAATATTTAGTGAAATTTCTGACATTTTTCAAAAAATCACGTTCCTTGGTTAGCGCCAATTTCTGCTGCTCTCAGCTTAAATAAAATGAGGAGAAACAAGGAAAGGGAACAAAAACCCTTTCATCTTTCACTTTGTCTGTCTCTGCAACTCTCTTAACTTTGTCAGGTAAGCATTTTCCATGAAACCGACCTTCAATACTAAATACCCATTGCTTGAATTTTGATGTTGTAGCATATCTTGTTCTTATTATGTGAATCTCTTCTTTGCATTTTTATGTTTTTTAGTGTTTTCTGTGTGAATTATATGTTTGGGTTTTTGTTGCTTTAGTTGTAGAGTAGATTATGGAAGGTAGATATGATAAAACCCATACTGAAAATATACGAACCCTTGGAAGAGTTGAAGAGATTATGAGGTATCTCCAACACTCCAGATCCTAGATGAACATCTCAGAAATCAAGTAACAAGAAAAGACTCTCCGGCTATGTTTAAAAAAGCTAGGAGGGTGAATTTTCTCTAATCATTTCTACTGTTTGTGAATTTTGGTCTCTGTCATTTCTGTTTTGCTCTCAATTGTAATTTCTGAATATTTCCATGTCCATTGTGTCTCTCAATATTTCTGCACCTGCTCCTTCTTGTTTAGTTAATTTGTTTTGCAGTTTCAGTATTTTTTAACTAAAGTAGTATTTTACACGAATATATAACCAGGGTGAAAGCGCGCATCGAATGGTTTGTCACAAGTTCTGCAATCTGAATCGAAACAGTCTCTTGTTACCAGAGCTTCTAAAGTCAATATCTCTGCAGTATGTGATTCTTGCAGATTATAATAGGAATGATCTCCAACAAACACATTCAACCAAATAGCGCTTTTTGAAAGTATAAGGCTGAGTTTTTTTGTGTATACCTGCTACGATACCATTTTCTTCACTTAGATCAAAGTTTGATGAAAATTTATTACAAAAATGTCAACTGCCTTGTTTTGTAATATATGGCAAAGCATATTGGTTAGATCTGAGTTTGATGTAAATCTATTAGAGATGTCAACTGCCTTCTTGTGTAATATATGGCAAAGCATTAATCTTCAGTTGGTAGCATTCTATTTCATGCATTAATATTTGTTGTTAATACTTAGAGGCCGTTTATTTTTTGAAGTGCTTAGAAGCTAACTTTTACTTGAGTTGAAAATTTTGAACGAGCTTTTGAATGAACTGTTTGTTTTGCTTCTGAATGGGCTATTGATTAGAAGCTGTAAAATTAAAAGGTGTTTGTTTTTAAGTGCAAAATGAGAACTGTTTGACAATTTTGCCCCACTCAGCAGAAAATTTATGACATAAATATTGTGCTTAAAATCATACCCAATAATTATTATAATCCTAGAGAATTTTACCCAATAATAATATTTTACACAAATCACACACGGCCTGAAATTACACTTTGGCATAGTCAATTGCGCTCTTACATTTCCCAAACCACCTTTTAACAGTGACTTCTAAGTAATCTCTGACTTGCATTTTCTTGAACACCCTTTGCCCACATTTTTCAATCAATTCATCAGAAGGTCCAATCTCATTATCGAGATGTGGTTCATAAAACAGAACCACAGAGATTCTCTCTGTTTCTGAATTAGGCACTGCCCTATGTATTGGGCTCTTGAACATCCCATTACTCATTATCTGCCAGAGTTATTCATACACAATGTTTCATCAACAAAGGACAGAGATTTAGCAATAATTAGGAAATTATTTTTTTTCAAAATAAATAGAAAGACTATTATGTACCTCCATTTGATCTGCAATGTTGACTACTAAAGCATGGGGAATGACTGGAACTTTGATCCATTCGCCATCTTTGAGAACATGAAGGCCTTCTACTTCTTTGTCTGGCAAAATTATGGTAATTCCTCCTCGATCAGTGTGGGGTTTGAGTCCGTATACGAGATTTGGCTTTGAACAAGGAGGATAGTAGTTGAATCTTGCGTGGATTGGAGCTTCTACTCCAAACTGTTTGAGGAAGTCATCCTCCTCCAAATATAGCAATTTTGCCAAGGCTTTCACAATGTTATCAACCAGCAAACCTGTCTTGATGCTATATTCATGCAAGACTTCCCTGCAAAATTCTTGGGTATGTCACACATTCCATATTTCTCGTTGTTTGGTAAATTTGATATGTGTCATAGCAAGATATGTGATTCAGTTTTCAATGGTGTCATCCCATATATGTGTATGCAATTAATAAATGAGAAATTCTACTGGTTTGAAAGGCTTTTGTACCTGAAACGCTCCGGATCTTCTGGCCAGAAATTGAGGTTCCTCTGTTCTTGTGGTTTTACCAAGAGATACAACCTATCTGACCAATGAAGAGTTTGCTCTTCTGACAGAATAGGATCATTTCCATATCCTTGCAATATTGGATCTATTGATATGTCATTACACACAGAGTACTTTTGCTTTTGTTCCATTGGCAAAGTGAAGAACTCCTTTGCTACTTCACGTACCTCGTCAAGTAAAGAATTCGGTATCCCATGGCCTATCATCTGAAATTTGACAGCAACCCTGTTATGTAACATGTCATCTTGATACAACATACAGCTCATACAAGAAAAAAGACCAAGAGTCTATATGGTACAAATGATGCAAGTAAAGCTCCATTGGAATTACATGTCAAAGCCAAAATTAGACCAACCTGAAACATGCCCCATGAAGCAAGGGCAGATCTAAGTTTCTCCATCTCCTCTTCCTTTTCTTCTGTGGCCACAGATGTGGACAATATGAGTTGAATATCAATGATGGGAATCAAATCTGATGAAGAAGCGTGGACAGGGCCATCTTTATGGACATATCTCAATGGTGGTTCATTGCCATGGATGGCTAATTCCTGGACATGTGATGTTTGATGGGAAGCAAGCAGGCCTTCAGCCATGTCTGTATAACAATGAGTCTGAAGATGATTGATAATAGTATTAGAACATTAGTTTCTTCACTATTTGTAGTAAAACTTGGTGGTTGATGAATTCATGTTGTCCTTATCAGGGAGCTTGATGCACTGAATTTAGATTTCTTGATGCACAAGAAGGCTTTATATCCATTAAAAGATTTTGAAGTCTTGCAACTTTTGCTACTTTGCTAAATAAATAAGTAATAAGGAAAAGAAAAAAAAAACGATAAGCATATGCAATGATGTCATCTGTTATTGTTTAGTAAGATAAGATTTAGTGAGGCGAGCTAATTTGAATGGGTGAATGAGAATTGCAGGGTTTATGTTAGCTATTTAAATCTCAGAGTTTGGACCTTGGACTTTTATAATTCCAGTCCAAAGTCTACTGCTCAGCTGGTATCCCATTGGCTTCAATAGACTTTAACCTTCACCTTCTTGAACCACCTTTGCCCTCAATAAAGACTATTATGTACCTCCATGATCAGCAATGTTTTTTCAACTAGGTGTGACCTACAGGTCAACAACCATAATAAAGAAACCATGCCGTAGGTGGGTCTCGAACCTAGGACATGGAAGACAAACCCTCACAGCCCTAACCACTAGACCATAACACCATGGGAAACGACTGAAACTTTAATCCATTCACCATTTTTTAGAACATGAAGACCTTCTTTGTCTTGCAAGAGAAGAGTAAATCCTCATCCATCCGTGTGAGGTTTGGTACCATATACAAGATTGGGTTTGAACGAGGGTAGTAATTAAACCATGCATAGATTGGAGTCTGTTCTTCGAACTGTTTGATGAGCCAAAGGTGTGATGGCTCCGTGGTTGAACAGTCACAGAGTCGAACCCAGCTGATGGCATTTGGGGTGAGAGAAGTTAAGGGAAAAAGAAAATTAAAACCTATTGTCTGAGGAAGCAATCTGAGGTAGACCTTCTTGGAAAATATTTATGGCAGCGACTATTTGGCACACCCACACCAAAATTCTTCTTCCCTCCCAAATTCAAACGATCAAAGTTCCCTCACCCCTCCGAACCAAGGATTGTGATTTCGCGAAATTATACGAAATTTCACCCAAATTTTCATTTTTTTTAAATTACGGAATGAAAAATAGCGAAATAAAAAATTACATTTTTTTGAGGATTTTTTCGTAAATTTCGGGGTTATTTCGTAAAAATATAAAAACCAACTACTCAAATTTACATTTTTTTTTTGAAAATTTTTGGATTTTTTTTTAAATTCGTTTTTTTCTTCTACTTATCATTTATTATAATTATTTATTGATTTTTGAAACCACCCCCTAATTTTCTAATTATCACTTCTTCTACTTATATATTGATTTTTTAAATTATCCATTGATTTTCTAATTATAGGTATTTTGGTTTCGTTTAATATATTTAATACATTCATTTACTTGCATATTATTTTTTTACATATTTAATATACCATCAAAATTCATTATATATTTCACGTATCCTCGAAATTTTTACGTTTTTTCTTTACACACCGAAATATTTTTTTAAATCAAAACACCAAAATTAACTTAAAAAACGAAATCACAATCCTTTCTCCCAACTTCGATCCTTCATCTTCTCTTCTTCAGTGAAAGCTCGAAACAAGGGCAAATCTAAGTTTTTGCATCTTTTTTTTTTCTTCGGTTGTTGTGGATATGGACAATATGATTTTAATATCTACGATGGGAATTGAAGACGATGAAGAAACATCGACAGGGCCATCTTTATGGATATATCTCAATGGTGTTTCATTGCCATGGATGGCGAGTTCCTAGACCGGTGATATTTTATGAGAAGCAATGAGGCTCTCAGCCTTGATGGATTATCAAACGTTGTTGTCTTTCAGGGTATTCCGTGTACTGAATTTTGCAAGAGTTTTGGTTGTTTGCTGCTAGTTTTGTATCCACGCCAAATTTATGAAAAAATACAAAGGATATGGTAAATATTGGAATGCAGATGAACGCAGTCATTTCATAACACCATGAAACAAAAGACTCCCTTTCCGTAGCATGCTTTTGCAGATTCAAACATCGCAGCTTTCAAAGGTCTAGCCTTTGTACATTGCACCACTAATCTTGGTTGCATTCTCCTGACTAACTCCAATTCCCACATAAGAAACCGACTTTCAAACTTATAGCTCATATATTGGCCTAGAAACACCAAAAAATCGGTTAGTTTACTACTGATTTCATCATAATTTGCCATCAGCTTGAAATGGGGTTCTCATCTTCTGGATGCCAGCAACTTTTGAATCAAGAAGTTTGATAGACAAATAAGTCTGCAAGAAGTAGATATAATATGGCAAGCTGAAAATAATAAGCAAAGAAAACCATCTTTTGATTCAGATGTTCAATAGCTAACATAAACCAATTCTCTACTCTCCTAGCTCTCGATCGAATATCCCCCAAAGCGCTCTATTTCAATCGCAAGACATATTATTGGATGTTTAACTTATCAAATTATTGATCCTGTTAAAGAATAGAAGTCTACCTATGTTACAAATGCAGAGTCAAAAAGAGATCTCAATCGCAGCAATTAACCTGTGATTTATCTTCAATTCCTTTCAAACACAGCCAACAGTGAAGAGATCGGTCACGTCCAAAATCAGAGTTCACGCATAGCAGCAATACCCACAACTCTTTCTCACACAACCAATACCAAGATATCTCAATAGCCTCTTCCCTGTCAAGCCATCTCTACATCAGATCTCTTATCTGGCCAACAAACTTAGATCGTTTCAGATCAGCAACATTGTCCGGTGCAATCGAACCGATCATCAAATCCATCAACATCTCAATCACCGAACAATATCATCAGAATCACTAATCAATCATCAATGATCAGCTCATCATCATCATCATCATCATCATCATCATATCCATCATCATCGACAACTCAATTGATGTCGTTGATGGAAGTGTAAGTGGAAGAAGAAAGACCCACCACCATGGCCAGCAACTCCAAGTCTGTGAAGGGTATTATCAGAGTGGTTACATAAAAGATTACATCCCTAAGTACCAGCAACCACCATAGGCGGCACCACCAGCGTAGAACCAGCAACCGCCGCCGATGCCACGGTAGCAAGTGTAGTCTCAGCCTCAGCCACAGCTGCAGTACTCGGTCGTTCAGCCAATGAGCGACACTGATGAGATCCGTCCGCTCTGGATCGATGACTTGCAGTACTGGATGGAGGAGAGCTGTTTCGTTCAAAGGATGAAACAAATACGAACTCAATAGAAGCAGAGTTCAATTAGTTTGCTATTTGCACCCCAACTTTACTTAGTACCACCACAAAAATACAATATTATTACAATTCAATTCTTTACATGGTATCAGAGCATAAGGTTAAGGTTCAACTACGGAGACTCAAGCTCTTCCCCGCCTCCGACGACTATGCACTTGTAGGCATAAGAGGCGGGGAAGGAAAATCACAAGTCATCGCCTTGCCACCGCTTTCGCACACAAACATTGCCATCAGAACAATCGTTGAGCCACCAAACAAGAGCATAATCTCAACAACACCGATCGAGAAAGATCAATCACAGACAAAGAACAAGATTGTCGCAACCAAGGAAGGAGAATCCGTGCAACCAATTCAGTTTACTCTTTTCGCTGTCTCCTTCACTAACAACTGAGAGGAAGAGATCGAGAAGAAAAGATCACGCAGCCACCAGGAATTCTTCAATTCGTGTTGTCTCCTTCAACAGCAGCAGAGAATAAGAGATCACAACAGCAGCCAACAGAGATCATCATCAATCCACCATCACCAACAGAGATCATCATCACCAACAGATATCATCTTGTCAACAGAGATCATCATCACCAACAATAGATCATCAATCTGACCAAACACCAACTAAATTGAATACATCATCAGATCTATCAACAATCGATCTCGTCATCATCAATCATCATCATCAGATCTCGTCATCATCGAATCACTTCAACCCCCATCATAGCCACAGCTGTTTTTCTCGATCAGAACATCAACATTGATCATCACCTATCACCAAAAGCCAAAGCATCGATCGGGCAAAGAAGATCTTTTCTCCCCAAAAGCCAAAGAAGAGAAGAGATTGTTTTCATCCTCTGCTCGGGTAAAGAGCAGCCACGATGACCCGGGTCAAGAAAAATTGCAAGAAGCGGGGCCATGTGAGCGCCGGGCACGGTCGTATCGGCAAGCACAGAAAGCATCCCAGATTCGTTTCTCATCTCTCTTTAGGGTTTCCAAGTCAAGACTCGGGCATGGAGATTTGCTAGAGTGCGCCGGGAGGGAAGGGGGAGAAAGGCATATTTTCCCTATACCCATTCGCTATTTACACCCCTGTATTTACTTAGTACCACCACAAGTTAAAAAATTCTCAACTCAACAAAAAAAACAACTGCGAGGTCTCTTTCTGGCGCACACGATAGCAGCACCCAAACAGATGTAGATCACGTGATCTTGATCTTTCTTTCGTCCTCCCTGTCACAAGTTCGATCGCACATCAGATCGCACGGCAAAGAAGAAGAAGAAGAATAAGAAGAAATAGAGGGAAAAGAAAGAAATTTGAAACTCTTTCACTCCGCTATTCACACCCACCATCTTTGGTCACTACCAAAATCTGTGTTGACTCGAATTGAGTAACACCAAGACTCAAATTGAGTCATGATTTCTTCATACAGGAATCATCAATATCAAGACTCGAATTGAATCATGATTTCTTCATACAGAAATCATCAATACCAGGATTTCTTCATACAGGAATCATCAATACCAAGACTCGAATTGAGTTAGGATTTCTTCATATAGGAATCATCCAGAATCATACAGGAATGGGAATCATCCAGACTCGACAATAATGATTTCATCACCAAATAGGACTTTAAAGTTTTCTCCAAGCTACACATTTCGTCTGTGTCTACATCAGCTTGCGGGGGAGTGTTAAAGAATAGAAGTCTACCTATGTTACAAAATAGGAAAGTGTTACAGAATAGAAGTCTACCTATATTATAAAATAAGAAAGTGTTACAGAATAGGTTAGGAAAGTCAGAATAGAACAGAAGTCTTAGGTTTCCAATTTCTAATAGGTTATGTCAAAGTTAGCTCTATATAAGTTTGTATTATATTCAATGTTTTTTACACAATACACAATTACAATAATACAATTCTTTACAGATCCTGTAATTTTATTTTATTTTACTTCAAAAATTAATCACCGAGAGTATCTACAGTATAGCCTCTACATTTTCATCAATAATGACAAATAATAATAATAACAGTTGATTTAGAGGCCTTCAAAAAAATTTAAAATTTTATTTTTAAACTCTCCAAGCTTGCAGTAATGATATATAAGTTATTGCATAGTTTAAAATGCATGTCACACATGCACTTCACGCGCAAAAAAACATTTTGAAATTTAAATTTTAAAATTGAAATTATTAAATGAACATCAGTTTGTATTTTGAGGACCAATTCAAAAAAATTGGAACCAACATTAAACAACCTACCCTTCAAAATGGTTACATAGAGTTAAAGGCCGTGTAACCTGGATTTGTAGTATTTTATTAATATTAGATAATTTTATTATTTTTGTAATAGGGATTCTAATTAAGATTCTCATGTTTCTGTTTATAATTTGATTTGAAAAGTAGGATAGTTATTTTATTTTTATTTTTTTGAAAGGCAAGCGTGGGGTATATATGGGCTCCCCAGACCACACAGAAAAAAGAAGTTGGTTTCAATTACATTCTCATATATTCTCGGCCTTGCATATCATCAAAAATAATCTTTTTGAGGTCTTCCGCAAAGGAACTCGGTGTGATTTCGAAGAATTCAGCACTGGGTCGAAGGCTCGCTAGTTTGTCCGCTGCTTTGTTAATCTCTCTAAACACATGCACAATTTTGAATTGATCAAAGAACCGCAATGCGGCCTTTGTGCGTCTCACTGTATGTCTCACTTCCCATGGTGGGTTGGTACTTGTAGTCAAGGCTTTGTAAGCAAGCATACAGTCCATACACATGATAACTTTACGTTGGTTATATTGCTTTGCCAGTTGCAGTCCTAGTTCAACTCCATGGAGCTCATGCAGAAGGACTGATCATCCCACTGTTGATCCTGCCGCTGCCGCTATAACTTCGCCTTTGTGATCGCGGATAATAGCACCATACCCACCACTCATTCCAGTGACAGAACCATTATCATCCCATAATTCAGTTAAAGAGCCATCTGAATTTATCATGACCCAGCCTGGGTCCGGCTTGGTCCAAGAGTGCTAAGTGCATGCTGGAGTGAAGTATTGTACATCAACATTCCACCTCTCGAAGAATGCTCTATGATGTTGGGAGTCCTCGACCTTAAGTTCCAGCACGGATATCCTTAGTCTGACATCACGCGTAATCATCGTAATGATGTCCTTCGTATGTAACCGCTCTGCCCGAAACAGTCTCCTATTTCGCTCATTCCAGAGATGGTAAATAGTGGCGCAAAAGGTCAGTTTTTTTACCGTGGAGCACGGTCCTGACCCTGCACACTGAGCTAAACACCAATTCAATTCATCATCCCAGCCAAGCGGTTGATGAGAATACCCCATGTACCGAAGCATGTAGGTCCAAACAAATTTTGAATACCAACAGGAGAAGAATAAATGGTCTTCATTTTCTGTCTCCACTCGACACAGACTGCAAATAGAGCTATCAATTTGGTGCCATTTACGTAACTTGTCTTGGGTTTTTAATGCCTTGCTTAATGCTAGCCAGCTGATGAAGCTATGTCGAGGTATACGTCCTTTGAACCAAACCAGTCGAGCCCAACTAATTGGTTGTTGTTTTTGACGTAACGCATAATAAGCACCCTTGGTTGAATACTCGCCATCACTGCCTCCTATCCAGACAATCTCATCATTGCACTCCGTATCAAGTTCCACCTTATGAAGTCCTCGATATATTGCATCAATAGACGAGCGGACATGGTCTCTTGCAAACCAACGACCATCCCTTATCAGCACACTCACTTTGACATGCTTGTTGAGCAAGGAGTCATAGAGCAGGTGTTGTGGAAATCGCTGCATGAGAATACCCAGTGGGTGCCAAGGCACTTTCCATAATGATGTATCTTCTCCATTACCAATTGTTGGGACAATTATATGAATCAGCACCTATAATGTCATAGTAATACATTTCTCATATACTGACTACGTTTGCTAGTTTAATGTATTGGATGTTTTACTCAAGCAAATTTCTATATGCAAATATAAAGCATAAATTCCATCCAAATATTAAACATACGAACAATAGCACATGCATATAAACATACTAATGTAAGCAAACATAGCAAACATTCTTTGAAACACAAATTCAATCTATGAAATAAATTCATACTTGATTGTGTAACTTCCGTATAAGATTCAACAGCTGTAACACTTCAAATAAACAGTTAGATAAAAATGTACCATTTTGTTCTTGGGTTGAGTCGCGGACTAGGTCGCTCTCTTTAAGACTTTTCGCGGCTCTGCCCAAGATTGTGCTAGCAGTTCCATAGCCCCGCCGTCCCCAGGATAAAACAGCCCAGAATCTTCTCTGTCTCGTTCAAATACGCACAATAAATGAACGGTATACTATTCACCCTCTCATCATTTGCTCGGAATCAAAAATCGGCAAAAACAGAAACACTGTTTTCAAAACATGTTCTGGATGCACTACTGTTTTTTAAAACAAAACTCAAGAACTGTTTCTGTTTTGCAAAAAACGCAATTACTGTTTCTGAATTGCAAAACGCAAATACTGTTTTTCAAACTCTGTTTTGCAATCACTTCCTGATTTCGAAGAAGCTAGACTGATTTGCAATAACAGAATTTCGACGAACTGTTTCAGATGTAGAAGAAGCTCACGATCTGAAGCTTTGTTCATCACTCTGTTTTGCAATCACTTCACTCTGATTTAAAAGATGCAATAACTGGAAGAAGCAATGAAGATGTAAGAACTGGAAGAAACAAAACTATTCTGCAATCACTTCACTCTGTTTTCGAAGAGCTGTTTCAGCTTTGATGAAGCTCACGAAGACTCTGTTTTTCATTCTAAGAAGTGGAAGAAAAACACTCTGTTTTCTGCTCTCTTTTTTCGTATCTTAAGAAGCAAAACTGCTGCTCTGTTTCGTTTTGAAGCAAGATCAAAAACTCTCTATTTTTCGTTTTGCAGGCAGGTAGAAGAAGCTAAGCTCTGATCAGAGATTGTAATGATAGAAAGAGAATAATACAAACGACAAGAGCAGGAAATGTGGAGCAGGAAATGCGGCATAAAATAAGGAGCCGTCCTGTCCACTCAGAATTTTTAAATTCCTGAAGAGATGTTGGTAGCCTTTTATTGTTCCCAACGAAAGAGACTTTAATGCCATCTTTGTTTTTATGTTTTAAAAAACCAAAAGTTCCAACAATCCCCCACTTGGATTTTTAAAAACAATTTTACAATCCTCCACTTGGATTGAAAAACAATTTTCATCGAGCAATCTTTCAAAATATAAGATTGTGCATAAACAAAAGTGTCTTTCGACTTGAACTCTTGCGTAGTGTTCATGCTTTAGAATATACTAGAGTAACTCGTAGTTTTGAACTCTATCTCTAACAGACATTACACGCACAACCTTTTCAGGGTGAAGTCTAAAAAGCCCGTGCTTTACGGCCATGCACGTATATCCTAGTAAGTGAAGGCTCTAGGAATTTTGCCCACAAATTCCATAGGAAGCTGCCAAACTTCCACAATCACTTAGGTGAGTCTATCAAGAGTACTCCTGTAGCTAGGTACTCCACTCCACATAGAGATAGATCTCATTAAGAGTTTTTTGAACTCATCCTACTATCGCTTCAGGAATTCATGCTTTAATCTAGGAATGAGATTGTTATTTTGTCAGCATGATTCACTTCATATCATTCACGACTTGTTATTACCCTTTGAACCTATTTCTTGGGATCTCCAGTCTATAGGTTGGGTTACCATCATGAATGACTCATCCATCTAAGGGCTTTAGTCCCATTCCTTTCGAGGTTTTGAAAACCTTTTCTCTAGTTAATCCTTTCGTCAAAGAATTAGCCGAGTTCGCATCAGTTCGTATTTGATCCGATCTCACAGCACCAGTAGATAGAATTCTCTAACCGTACTGTGCTTACGACGTATTTGTCGTTTCTTGCCGTTATAATAACGGTTCTGTATTTTCGCAATAGCCGCGGAACTATCGCACTGGATCAAGACATCTGGAATCAGTCTTTCCCATAAAGGGTTCTCTGCTAGCAGGGTTCTTAACCAACCTGCTTCTTCACTAGCCGTAGCTAATGCTCTAATCTCTGACTCCATCGTGGACTGTGCCAAAATGGTCTGTTTCTTTGACTTCCAAGAAACAGCTCCACCAGCTATATTGAAAATATAGCCACTGGTGGCTTTGGAGTCATCTGAAAGAGTGTTCCAATCAGCATCGCTATATCCTTCTAGGACAGCAGTAAACTTCTGTAATCCGAGGTTCGTAGTCCTCTTAAGGTACCTCATGACCTTTTCAATTGCATCTATTAGGCTCCTTGAAATCTAAGGGAAACCTTCTTTACTGAAAATACATAGTAATCGAGGCCAAGAAGTTTATTTCTGTTTACTTCTCCTAGGCTCAGATTCTATGACTTTATCAGTTTCATGCATTCTTATCATAGGCACGTTATTTGAGGATATACCCCCACTATTCCTCGAAATAACCCCCACTATAAATGCAATTTATCTTTTCATGAAAAATTCTTTGAGAAACACAAAAAATCTTTTCACAAAAAATCAAAATCCACAAAATTATTCTTAGCATGTATAAAAATATACGTAAGCTTCCCATTAAGGGACTTTTGAACTTCGGTCCTTCTAACTATTGTCAAAAACAGGTTTAGCTACCTTTTTGAATGCATATTAAATGACGGTCTTCTTGCTATTTGAAGATGACCATGCATTCAACTCTTAAGAACCCATAAAATGAGAATATCGAATAAAATACTCATTCTATTCATCTCGCTATTCTCATTTTTTCTTTTAAGTTCAAGGATCAACTAAGAATATCATTAGAACACGTACCTTAAATTCAGCTTCTGAATTTTTCAAACTTTGATGTAAACATCAAGCTATATTTGTTCAGCCTCTGGGAATTTAGTTGCAAACTTTGATAACAAAGTTCCGCAACAAAATCAAGCAATAGCTTCAATTGATCTATATTGTCATCAACATCATCATCATGAGAACTTATCCTTTCCATAAGAATACATGTCCTCATGTGGAAGTCCGACCAACTTATGGTCTGAGCAAAATCATTTATTTATTGACATCAAGAACAATATCCATAAGTCAATCTGGATATAAATGATTCCTTATAGCCTCCTTATTTCATCTTAACATCAAACATCAACTATAACATTAAACACAAGGTTTTTCTTTCCATCAATAGTATTGATAATTAGAGGCATTCAAATTTGCACAATAGATCAATTATTGTTCTCACCAAAATAGACTGAATCATCCAAGGTTTAGAGTATAGACTACATTTTACATGTCATCATGTGTATATGTATGTCAATCTCTAACTACGTTAATCATAATTAATATAATTTCAAGATGGTAGTAAAGTCACCATAAAAATATCTTTAACATTACACATCATGGAAAACCACCATTATAGATAAAGATATCTAATATTGTAAACGTAGTTGTAAAACTCTAAATCATGTGGATCTTTAAATATAACCCTCTTTCTAAATTTTTCAAATATTATCATGGATTGTGTCCTTGCATAGTTTCTACCATAACCAATTTATTAAAATAAATAAATGGAGAAACTTGCTTCCAACCCAATTTCACAACAAAACACTATTACCCAAGGATACGTAAAAGCATCATAGTGCAAACAAAACTAAACTTCAATCCTTGGAACAAGTTTTGTTTAGGTGAATGGGATCCAAAACAAACAGACACATTGAAACAACATGGCAATAACATACACTTCCTTGAATAGTCCAACTTGTACAAAACAAGGAAAACGACCCATTCATGTATTTTGTTTGGCTTTCCAAAAGCAATATTTCAAAGCTTTCATACATACATACATATCCTCATTTATTACTTTTAGACTTATATGGCCTTCATAAACATGGTTGCAACTCCATTTTTATGTTTGTTACATAAAAAGATTCTCGAACTCAATTGAATGATTTTTCCAATCAACGAGCATATAACTAATACATGAGAATCATGAGGATATAACTTATTCTTTAACCATGAATAAGAGTCAAAATCAAAATACACATAATCATCCTTGCATAACAAAACAGTATGTCAATAAGCTTATAGATCAAAAACATATTTTTGTTACCAACAGTTGGATCAATTTCTAAAAGAAGCCTAAGTTCCTGACTCAGAAATTTTATACTAACAAAAAGCATTGATTTCAGTATATTAACTGTTCAATCTATATATATCCAACTATATACGATTCGCTTCTTTTACACTTAACTCAAATCTTATGACTGATCACATGTGTGCATTCTTGTATTACAAATATATGCAAACTTTGTTTAGCAAATTCAGTATTTGTAATCATGGCAGAAAGAACAACGTCTTAAAATTGTTGGGACAATTATATGAATCAGCACCTATAATGTCATAGTAATACATTTCTCATATACTGACTACGTTTGCTAGTTTAATGTATTGGATGTTTTACTCAAGCAAATTTCTATATGCAAATATAAAGCATAAATTCCATTCAAATATTAAACATACGAACAATAGCACATGCATATAAACATACTAATGTAAGCAAACATAGCAAACATTCTTTGAAACACAAATTCAATCTATGAAATAAATTCATACCTGATTGTGTAACTTCCGTATAAGATTCAACAGCTGTAACACTTCAAATAAACAGTTAGATAAAAATGTACCATTTTGTTCTTGGGTTGAGTCGCGGACTAGGTCGCTCTCTTTAAGACTTTTCGCGGCTCTGCCCAAGATTGTGCTAGCAGTTCCATAGCCCCGCCGTCCCCAGGATAAAACAGCCCAGAATCTTCTCTGTCTCGTTCAAATACGCACAATAAATGAACGGTATACTATTCACCCTCTCATCATTTGCTCGGAATCAAAAATCGGCAAAAACAGAAACACTGTTTTCAAAACATGTTCTGGATGCACTACTGTTTTTTAAAACAAAACTCAAGAACTGTTTCTGTTTTGCAAAAAACGCAATTACTGTTTCTGAATTGCAAAACGCAAATACTGTTTTTCAAACTCTGTTTTGCAATCACTTCCTGATTTCGAAGAAGCTAGACTGATTTGCAATAACAGAATTTCGACGAACTGTTTCAGATGTAGAAGAAGCTCACGATCTGAAGCTTTGTTCATCACTCTGTTTTGCAATCACTTCACTCTGATTTAAAAGATGCAATAACTGGAAGAAGCAATGAAGATGTAAGAACTGGAAGAAACAAAACTATTCTGCAATCACTTCACTCTGTTTTCGAAGAGCTGTTTCAGCTTTGATGAAGCTCACGAAGACTCTGTTTTTCATTCTAAGAAGTGGAAGAAAAACACTCTGTTTTCTGCTCTCTTTTTTCGTATCTTAAGAAGCAAAACTACTGCTCTGTTTCGTTTTGAAGCAAGATCAAAAACTCACTATTTTTCGTTTTGCAGGCAGGTAGAAGAAGCTAAGCTCTGATCAGAGATTGTAATGATAGAAAGAGAATAATACAAACGACAAGAGCAGGAACTGTGGAGCAGGAAATGCGGCATAAAATAAGGAGCCATCCTGTCCACTCAGAATTTTTAAATTCCTGAAGAGATGTGGTAGCCTTTTATTGTTCCCAACGAAAGAGACTTTACTGCCATCTTTGTTTTTATGTTTTAAAAAACCAAAAGTTCCAACACCAATCACATGTCAAATGAGAGAGCTCGCCTCACGTCTACAGCAAGGATATGACGCCAGCACCATGAAGCGTCCTGAGGAATGTCCATGAGCCAGAAATCCTTATCCTTGATGAGATTCCTTGTGACCCATTTAACCCATAAATTATCTTTGCTTGAGACAATGTTCCAAACATGTCTAGTCATGGCTGCTAAGTTTGAGGTTTGGATTGATCTAATGCCTAACCCCCCTTCTGCATAAGGGTGACAAATAGTCCGCCACTTCACCATAGGTTTCTTGTTGTATGTGTCCAGCGCCGACCATAGGAAGTTCCTCATGATGGAATTCAACTCCTTGATGACGCTCTTTGGAAGAGAGTAGCACGCAGTCCAGTATATATGCATGCTGTTTAATACTGATTTAATCAAAGTAACTCGTCCTGCGAATGATAGCGATCGATTTGTCCAAGACTGAATTTTCTTCCGCATCCTCTCAATCAAAGGTAGACAATTTACATAGGAGAGCCTGGATGAAATGAGGGGTAGGCCTAAATATTTCACCGGTAGCGAACCCAATTGGAATCCCATAATGTTCTTGACAGCAAAAAGGTCTTCAGGAGAAACCCCAGCTGAGAAGAGATTGTTTTTATTAATATTCACTTGAAGACCCGTGCATGTCTTAAACTGAATAAGTACTTGGGTTAAGGCCGTGGCTGATTCCTGGTCCCCATGAAAGAATGCTATCAGATCATCAGCAAAACAAAGGTGCGTGATGGTGGGATTATGACACCGATGGTGAAGAATGTACGAGCCCGCTGCAACTTTTTCTTTTATCATCACATTAAAAATCTCCATGACGGTACAAACAAATATGGTGACATCGGACAGCCTTGTCGAATGCCCCTTGACGCCTTGATAAAGCCCTTTGGAGAGCCATTAATAAGGATAGAGTAGCACGGAGTCGAGATACAAGCATAGACCCAATTTATATACAACTCAGGGAAATGCATCTTATGCAAAATATGAGTGACTGCCTCCCATTTGATAGTGTCATAAGCTTTCCTGAGATCTATTTTAACAGCACACCTTGGTTGTCCCGAGTCCCTATGATAATTCCGTAGCAGTTCGTGAGAGAGCATGATGTTGTCCTGAATATATCTCCCTTTGACAAACGTTGATTGGTTAAGACTCACTAGTTTGTGCACCACTGCCTTCATTTTGTTCATCATTATTTTCGTGATGCATTTGTATATAACATTACAGCAAGAGATAGGCCTGAAATCACTAAGATAAGAAGCATTAGTAATTTTAGGCACTAAAACAACATGAGTGGCATTTACCTCTCGCAAAATCTGTCCACTGTGAAAGAAGTTTAGAATGGCTTTGACAAAATCATCACCAATAATTCTCCAAGAAGATTTGAAGAAAAAAGAAGAGAAGTCGTCCGGCCCCGGGGCCTTATTGGAGTCGATATTGGAAAGAGCTTCAGTGATCTCATCACGACTGACTTGCTCAGTAAGCTTGACACCTTATTCAGGAGAAACAACAGCTTCAACATTCAAGTTGGTAATGAAAGTATCATCATATTGCTCACGGCCTGGTCCAAACAATTCCTCAAAATAGCGAACACATTCTTCCCCAATGGCGTCCATGTCTTCTAATTTCTCATGATCACAGTATAGAGCGATAGGATTTTGTTATTAGATCAGCGGTCGCGTAGGAAGTTATGGAAGTACCTCACATTTTCATCCCCAAACTGCATGTGCTTTGATTTTGCGCGTTCTTTAATCTCCGATTCCTCATTCCTTATGGCCAAACTAAAGGTCTGAACTGCGGCTTTCTCCTGCTGAGCAAGATTAGTGTCCAGTGGGCATACCTGTATAGCACTTTGAAGCTGTTCCATTTGCTGTTTGGCAACCCGCACTTGTGTATTAGCATTGACGAACTTGTTCTTGCGCCATCCAAGCAGCCTAGCCTTGACTATTTTGAGCCATTTCACAAAGCAATACATATCATTACCATCAACCTGACTACTCCATGCTGCCTCCACCTCTGCCATATAGTCTGGTTCCGAAACCCAGTAGTTAAAGAATCTAAATGGGATAGGGCCGGGATTCTTATGCTCATAGATAGTCAGTACCATAGGGGAGTGATCCGAGATGCCTGGATTTAAGAACTCCGCCTCGGACTCGGGCATACTAATCATCCACTCCTGATTAATTAAGACACGATCAAGTTTAGACATCACCCTATTGTCTCCCTCCTGCTTGTTGGACCATGTCAAGAAGCAACCTTTATAACGGCAATCAAACAACCCTGCGCCTTGCACACACTGTAGGAAATCAGCAAACTGGCCAGGTCTGATCTCCTCCCCACCTACGCGTTCTTGGGAGCTTAAAATAGAGTTAAAGTCTCCAAGGATAGCCCAGGGAAGTGTCGTGGAAGCAGCAAAAGAATGCAGCTCTTGCCATAATTGCTTCCTGACTGATGAGTCATTGCTACCATATACAAACGTAAGTGCACAACTAAACCCATTCGGCCAGACTGTGTCAACACATATAGCCTGTGGAGAACGAGAGATGATGTTCACATTAACTGCTTGAGAGTCCCAAAGCACCCAAATGCGGCCTCCATGAACAAGGTCATTATTGTCAATAACTAGCCAATCCTTGACAAGGTCTCGTTGTAACTGACTCTTCCTGTCATTCCTGACTTTGGTTTCTACAATGCCTACAATGCTAAGCCGCTGTTTACTAATTAGGTTTCTAACTTCTACCTGTTTGATGGGGTCATTCAAACCCCTGATGTTCCAATATGCAGCCTTAATCATGGATAACAGTAGACTGGTGAGCTTGTTCCCGCCTTGGACTGTGCCTCCCAACATCCCGGCTGCCATGCTCGAGAGAGCTAGAAGAAGAGGTGCCTGCTTTGTGACGTATGTCCAACTCAGTTCTAGATTCCACTTGGGGTAGACAAGCAAATTGGGATCCCTTGCTAATGGCCGTGGACATGCGAGCTTGGCTTAGTGGGTTCTTTAGAATACTTTTCCTGGGCATTGAAGTGTTACTAGGCCCCTTAGCATCCTGTTTAGTAGGCATTACTATACTGACCTTCCCATGTATATTCAAAGGAGCAAGGTCTCGAGGTGTAGAGTCTGCATTAGTAGAGTTTTTAGGATAGTTATAACTAAGTTCTAGTCCGAATCTATTAGTTTTTGTATACACAGTGAAATATTTCAGGAAATATTTCTTCTAATCAACCATAAGAAATCACAATTCTTGCTCTGTGGCAGTTCAACTTCATACAATGCCAAATTTGCAAAGTTACAAAAAACAAAATCTTCTGCATAGTTAGCGCCAAGGATTGTGATTTCGTTTTTCGAGGTAATTTCGATAAGTTGATTTCAAGAAATATTTCTTTGTGTATAGAAAAAAAGTTAAAATTTTGGTTATAATTTTGAATTTACTAATAAAATTTAAGCATTTTAAACTCTTATATACTACATACAGAATATCACAAGACTAATAATGTCATACAAACAATATATTGCATAAGAATCACTTATGTAACAAAAAGTTAATACTAAACTAAGGTTAAAACAGTTTAAAATGGAGGATAATTGAGACTGATCTAACGAAAGAAATTAATATTTCAGATTTTTAAAGAAATTTCGATAAATCGAAAAAGAGAAATATTTAGTGAAATTTCTGACATTTTTCAAAAAATCACGTTCCTTGGTTAGCGCCAATTTCTGCTCCTCTCAGCTTAAATAAAAGGAGGAGAAACAAGGAAAGGGAACAAAAACCCTTTCATCTTTCACTTTGTCTGTCTCTGCAACTCTCTTAACTTTGTCAGGTAAGCATTTTCCATGAAACCGACCTTCAATACTAAATACCCATTGCTTGAATTTTGATGTTGTAGTATATCTTGTTCTTATTATGTGAATCTCTTCTTTGCATTTTTATGTTTTTTAGTGTTATCTGTGTGAATTATATGTTTGGGTTTTTGTTGCTTTAGTTGTAGCGTAGATTATGGAAGGTAGATATGATAAAACCCATACTGGAAATATACAAACCCTTGGAAGAGTTGAAGAGATTATGCATCAGAAAGGAACTGAGTTCGAAGTTTCGCCACTCGGTTTACAGTCACAGTCTAATAAAAAGAGTGTAATTAGGTCTGGGTATGAAGATTCAGGGACTGAAAACAATGGGTATTTGTCTAATTCTCATTCCAGGCTGGCAGATAAATTTTGTAATGATTTTACTCAAGAACGTGTTGCTTTGAAGGCGAAAAAGGGAAGTAGGAAGGGTGTGAAGGAAGTAAGGTTTAGTAATGATGAGGAACTAAAGACCAAGGTTTCAACAGAAATTAAGGGTTATTTGGATAATCAGCATAGTTTGTATGATATCAGTAAAGGAACATCTGGGGTTAAAGAGTTTGAATCGAATTCAAATGGTTCAAGTTCGAAATGTAGTATTAGAGAGTTGGGAAGTAAGGGTGGTGGTGATTCTCACAAAGGTAAGGTAGCATTAGTATCTGATGAAGTTGAGCAGCTTCTTATGAGGTTGCAAATTCTCGAAGAAGATAACCGGATTATTAAGAAGGCGTTCTTTACAAGCGCAAAAGAAAGAAGTGATTTGCTGAATGAGGTATCTTCAACACTCCAGATGCTAGATGAACATCTCAGAAATCAAGTAACAAGAAAAGACTCTTCAGCGATATTTAAAAAAGCTAGGAAGGTAAGAATTTTCTCGAATCATTTCTACTGTTTGTGAATTTTGGTCTCTGTCATTTCTGTTTTATTCTCAATTGTAATCTCTGAATATTTTCCATGTCCATTGTGTCTCTCAAGATTTCTGCACCTGCTCCTTCTTGTTTAGTTAATTTGTTTTGCAGTTTCAGTATTTTTTAACTAAAGTAGTATTTTACACGAATATATAACCAGGGTGAAAGCGCATCGAATGGTTTGTCACAAGTTCTGCAATCTGAATCGAAACAGTCTCTTGTTACCAGAGCTTCTAAAGTCAATATCTCTGCAGTATGTGATTCTTGCAAATTATAATAGGAATGATCTCCAGCAAACACATTCAACCAAATAGCGCTTTTTAATAGTGTAAGGCTGAGTTTTTTTGTGTATACCTGCTATGATATGTACCATTTTCTTCACTTAGATCCAAGTTTGATGAAAATTTATTACAAAAATGTCAACTGCCTTCGCTACACCAAATTGGCATATTTGTAACAACTTAAAAAACAGTAATATTTTTGAGCTATTACAATTCACAAAACAATTTCAAGTTAAAACTAAATTTAGTCAACAAAATGAAAAATAGCTACACAAAAAAAGTGATACAATAAATTAGATCACGATGAATAGCATCACTTGTAAGCCCATATTATATGTGGTGATACAATTATTGAATCACTTTGTTTGTGAAAATGTGTAAAATTGTTTTGTGTATTGTTATAGCTCAAAAGTGTTACTATTTTTTGGATTGTTACAAAAATATTAATTTGGTGTAGTGTTTGTTTTGTAATATATGGCAAAGCATATTAGCTAGATCTGAGTTTGATGTAAATCTATTAGAGATGTCAACTGCGTTGTTGTGTAATATATGGCAAAGCATTCTTCAGTTGGTAGCATTTTATTTCATGCATTAATATTTGTTGTTAATACTTAGAGGCTGTTTGTTTTTTTGAAGTGCTTAGAAGCTAATTTCTACTGGAGTCAGAAGTTTTGAACGAGTTTCTGAATGAACTGTTTGTTTTGCTTTTAAGTGGACTGTTGATTAGAAGCTGTAAAATTAAAAAGTGTTTGTTTTTAGGTGTTGAATGGGAATTGTTTGACAATTTTGCCTCACTGAGCAGAAAATTTATGACATGAATATTATGCTTAAAATCATACCCAATAATTATTCAAATCCTAGAGAATTTTACCACAATGCTTGGCGAAGAGAATGAAAGTGTGCTGTCAAAATTTTGCCCTATTTATTTTTAAGAAGATGGGGGCAGCAATTGTAATTACAAAATTATTCTAAAGTTATTATTGGAATAATTTTTTACTCAGCACTAAGTGCTAAGTGATCAGCACCTCCTTGTTGCTTAAACAAGGTGATCCGCACTTAGTAATCATCACCTCCCTGTTGCTTAAACAAGGTGATCCACTTCTTATTAAGACTTCTGACTCCATTAAAAAGTAAAAACAAACACCCTCTTACTGTATGCGCAGAGTCTGCATTACTGTGGGTTCTAACAAGCAGCTTAAAATGATTTCAACAAACTCTGCCTAAGCTCACAATCTTGAACCCACAATACACCAACTGTCATCATTTAGATCACAAATGTCTATTCATTATCAGATAAACATATCATGGTAAGCGGCTATTTAGTATCAGATAAGCATATCAAAAAGAAGAAAGTTTGATGTATCAAAGATGCAATATCAAATGTAACAAAAACATCAGATCGTAATCAAACTGTTGCTTTCGGCTTGTTAGCTATTAGTACATTTTTCTTGTCCTCGTACATAATTTAAGACGAAAGGTAAAACATGTACAATACAGAGAGTTTAGATTTCTCCTCGATAACCCCCGGATCCAAAATAATCCCGTCTTGAGGATTACACAAATCACACACAGCCTGAAATTACACTTTGGCATAGTCAATTGCGCTCTTACCTTCCAAAAACCTTTTAACAAAGACCTCTACGTAATCTCTGACTTCCATCTTCTTGAACACCCTTTGCCCACATTTTTCAATCAATTCATCAGAAGGTCCAATCTCATTATCGAAATGTGGTGAGTAAAACAGAACCAAAGAGATTCTCTCTGTTTCTGAATTAGGCACTGCCCTATGTATTGGGCTCTTGAACATCCCATTACTCATTATCTGCCAGAGTTATTCATACACAATGTTTCATCAACATAGGACAGAGATTTAGCAATAATTAGGAAATTATTTTTTCAAAATAAATAGAAAGACTATTATGTACCTCCATTTGATCTGCAATGTTGACTACTAAAGCATGGGGAATGACTGGAACTTTGATCCATTCGCCATCTTTGAGAACATGAAGGCCTTCTACTTCTTTATCTGGCAAAACTATGGTAATTCCTCCTCCATCAGTGTGGGGTTTGAGTCCGTATACGAGATTTGGCTTTGAACAAGGAGGATAGTAGTTGAATCTTGCGTAGATTGGAGCTTCTACTCCAAACTGTCTGAGGAAGCCATCCTCCTCCAAATATAGTAATTTTGCCAAGGCTTTCACAATGTTATCAGCCAGCAAACCTGTCTTGATGCTATATTCATGCAAGACTTCCCTGCAAAATTCTTAGGTATGTCACACATTCCTTACTTCTCGTTGTTTGGTAAATTTGATATGTGATGTAGCAAGATATGTGATTTAGTTTTCATTGGTGTCATCCCATATATGTGTATGCAATTGATATATGAGAAATTCTACTGGTTTGAAAGGCTTTAGTACCTGAAACGCTCCGGATCTTCTGGCCAGAAATTGAGGTTCCTCTGTTCTTGTGGTTTTACCAAGAGATACAACCTGTCTGACCAATCAAGAGTTTGCTCTTCTGACAGAATACGATCATTTCCATATCCTTGCATTGTATCTATTGATATGTCATTACACATAGAGTACTTTTGCTTTTGTTCCATTGGCAAAGCGAAGAACTCCTTTGCTACTTCACGTACCTCGTCAAGTAAAGAATTCGGTATCCCATGGCCTATCATCTGAAATTCGACAGCAACCCTGTTACGTAACATGTCATCTTGATACAACATACAGCTCATACAAGAAAGAAGACCAAAAGAGTCTATACGGTGCAAATGATGCAAGTAAAGCTCCATTAAAATTACATGTCAGAGCCAAAATTAGACCAACCTGAAACATGCCCCATGAAGCAAGGGCAGATCTAAGTTTCTCCATCTCCTCTTCCTTTTCTTCTGTGGCCACAGATGTGGACAATATGAGTTGAATATCAATGATGGGAATCAAATCTGATGAAGAAGCGTGGATAGGGTCATCTTTATGGACATATCTCAATGGTGGTTCATTGCCATGGATGGCTAATTCCTGGACATGTGATGTTTGATGGGAAGCAAGCAGGCCTTCAGCCATGTCTGTATAACAATGAGTCTGAAGATGATTGATATTAGTATTAGAACATTAGTTTCCTTCACTATTTGTAGTAAAACTTGGTGGTTGATGAATTCGTGTTGTCCTTATCTGGGAGCTTGATGCACTGAATTTTGCCATCTTGCAACTTTTGCTACTTTGCTAAATAAATAAGTAATAAGGAAAAGAAAAAAAAACCGATAAGCATATGCAATGATGTCATCTGGGTCATTTAGAAAGAAAAAAATGTCCATTAGTTATTGTTTAGTAAGATAAGATTTAGTGAGGCGAGCTAATTTGAATGGGTCAAATACGAATTGCAGGGTTTATGTTAGCTATTTAAACCCCTTTACCCCTCCCACCTCAAATGCTGCCGACAGGGTTTGGACCTTGGACTTTTATGATTCCAGAGTCCACAAGTCTACTTACTTCTTAGCTGGTATCTCATTGGCTTCAATAGACTTTGACCTTCACCTTCTTGAACAACCTTTGCCCGCATTTTTTGATCAATGCATCAGGATGCTCAATCTTTTTACTAAAATGCGGTGAGTAAAATAGATTCAAAGAGACTCTATCCATTTCTGAATCAGGTACTACCCTGTGTACTGGGATCTTGTACATCTCATTTCTTATTATCTGTGACAGTTGTTCATACAAATTGACTTGTCAAGATTGGACAGAGAATTGGCAAATACATATTAATCTTCAGAAATCATCTATTGGAAAACTATGGTTCTGAAAAGGAAGACCAGTAAAGACTATTATGTACCTCCATGATCAGCAATGTTGACAACCATGGGGAACAATGGGAACTTTAATCCATTCACCGTTTTTTAGAACATGAAGACCTTCTTTGTCTTGCAAGAGAAGAGTAAATCCTCCTCCATCCGTGTGAGGTTTGATACCATAAACAAGATTGGGTTTGAATGAGGGCAATAATTGAACCATGCATAGATTAGAGCTTGTTCTCCAAACTGTCTGAGGAGCCAAACGTGTGATGGCTTAATGGTTGAGCAGTGGCGGATGGTATCACTAGGTCACAAAGCAATATGAGGTAGAACATCTTAGAAAATATTTATGACAGTGACTATTTTGCACCACAACTTACTCTCACCCACACCAAAATCCTTCTTCCCTCCCAAATTCAAACGATCAAAGTTCTTTCTCCCCTCCCAACCAAGGATTGTGATTTCACGAAATTTCGCCAAAATTTTCGTTTTTTTGAAATTACGAAATAAAAAATTACATTTTTCGAGAGTTTTTTCTTAAATTTCGGGGTTATTTCGTAAAAATACAAAAACCAACTACTCAAATTTACATTTTTTTGAAAATTTTCGGATTTATTTAAAAATTTCGAGTTTTTTTCTTCTACTTGTCATTTATTCTAATTATTTATTGATTTTTGAAATCACCCCCTAATTATCACTTCTTCTACTTATGTATTATTTTTTAAATTACCCATTGATTTTCTAATTATAGGTATTTTGGTTTCATTTAATGTGTTTAATACATTTATTTACTTACATATTATTTTTTTACATATTTAATATACCCTTGAAATTCATTATATATTTGCCGTATCCTCGAATTTTTTACTTTTTTTCTTTACACACCGAAATATTTCTAAAAATCAGAAAACCAAAATTAACTCGAAAAACGAAATCACAATCCTTGCTCCCAACTTCGATCCTTCATCTTCTCTTCTTCAAATGAAAGCTCGAAGCAAGGGCAAATCTAAGTTTTTGCATCTCCTTTTTTTTTTCTTCGGTTGTTGTGGATGTGGACGATATGATTTGAATATCAATGATGGGAACTGAAGACGATGAAGAAACATGGAGAGGGGCATCTTTATGGATATATCTCAATGGTGTTTCATTGCCATGGATGGCGAGTTCCTGGACTGGTGATATTTTATGAGTAGCAAGGAGGTTTTCAGCCTTGTCTGTTGATACTGGTGTTAATATTCCTTCTTAAAATCTTGGCCTAGTTTATTGAGTTGATATCATCATCATCATCATCAAAGCCCATTCCCGAGATTTTCGTGGTCGGCTACATGGATTTTGGTTCTCCAAGCAATGCGATCTTCCCACATTTCCTCACCTAATCCAAGCTCATTGATATCTTCATTCACCGTCTTCATCCAAGTTTTCAACGGTCGTCCCCTCCGTCTACACCCTCCATTAACTTGCCAATCTAAACATTTTCTAATTGGCGCCGTGTTTGGTCTCCTCCACACATGACCAAACCAAGTTAAACGTATTTCTCTAATTTTTTTCCTCTATGGGTGCTACACCTAAGTATCTCCTAATTCTTTCATTTCTAATTTTATCCTTACGAGTTTTACCACACATCCACCTTAACATACGCATTTCTGCTACTGTCATCCTATGCGTATGTTGTCCCGTAGTAGCCCAACATTCTGAACCGTATAGCATGGCTGGTCGAACAATTGTCTTATAGCATTTCCCTTTTAGCCTTGCAGGCATCCTTTTATCGCATAATACTCCTGACGCCATTCGCCATTTCAACCAACCAGCTTTAATCCTGTGGTCTACATCTGCTCCAATAGCCCCATTCTTTTGAATTATAGATCCTAGATATCGAAAAGCCTCACACTCCGGGACCTCGACACCTTCGATCTCAATTGCATTACTTCTCCCTCTTGGTTCACACCCAAAGTTGCACACTAGATACTCCGTCTTCGAACGGCTAATTCTAAAACCTTTACTCTCTAAAGCCTCCCGCCACTTAACTAATTTCTGACCTAAACCTACACTAGTCTCATCCATTAAGACAATATCATCTGCAAATAACATGCACCAAGTTACATCTTCTTGCAGATGTCTCGTCAACTCATCCATGACCAAAGCAAAGAGATATGGACTTAACGCCGACCCTTGATGTAGTCCTACTGTCACTAAAAATTCACTAGACATCCCACCTACTGAGCGAACACTTGTTACAACCCCTTCATACATATCCTTAATGATATCGACATAACATTGAGACACTTTCTTCCTTTCAAACACCCACCAAATTAACTCCCTGGGGACCCTATCATATGATTTCTCCAGATCAATAAAAATCATATGCAAACTCTTACGTAGATGAACGCGGTCATTTCATAACACTATGAAACAAAAGACTCCCCTTCCGTAACATGCTTTTGCATACTCAAATATCGCAGCTTTCAAAGGTCTAGCCTTGTACATTCCCACATAAGAAGCCGGCTTTTACACTTATAGCTCATATTGGCCTAGAAACACAAAAAAATCGGCTAGTTTACTACTGGTTTCATCAAAATTTGCCTTCAGCTTGAAATGGGGTTCTTATCTTCTGGATGCCAGCAACTTTTGAATCAAGAAGTTTGATAGACAAATAAGTCTGCAAGAAGTAGATATATGGCTAGCTGAAAATAATAAGCAAAGAAAACCATCTTTTGATTCAGATGTTCAATAGCTAACATAAACCAATTCTCTACTCTCTTAGCTCTCAATCGAAGATCCCCCAAAGCGCTCTATTTCAATCGCAAGACATATTATTGGTTGTTTAACTTATCAAATTATTGATCCTGTAAATTTAAAGGCCTTCAAAAAAACTTTAAATTTTATTTTTAAACTCTCCAAGCCTGCAGTAATGATGTATATGTTATTGCATAGTTTAAAATGCATCACACATGCAATTCATGTGAAAAAAAAACATTTTGAAATTTAAATTTTAAAATTGAAATTATTAAATGAACATAGTTTGTATTTTGTGGACCAATTCAAAAAAACTGGAACCAACATTAAACAACCTACCCTTCAAAATGGGTACATAGAGTTATAGGCCATGTAACCTAGGTTTATAGTATTTTAGTAATATTAGACAATTTCATTATTCTTGTAATAGAGATTCCAATTAGGATTCTCATGTTTCCGTTTACAGTATGATTTGGAAAGTAGGTTAGTTATAAATACGTTCTAGTCCGAATCTATTAGTTTTTTTTATACACAGTAAAATATTTACTATAATCAACCAGCTCTGTGGCAGTTCAACTTCAACATAAACATACAATGCCAAATTTGCAAAGTTGCAAAAAACAAAATCTTCTGCATAATTAGCGCCAAGGATTGTGATTTCGTTTTTCGAGGTAATTTCTGTAAATTGATTTCCAGAAATATTTCATTGTGTATAGAAAAAAAGTAAAACTTTTGGTTATAGTTTTGAATTTACTAATATAGTTTAAGCATTTTAAACTTTTATATACTACATAAAGAATATCACAAGACTAATAATGTCATACAAACAATATATTGCATAAGAATCACTTATGTAACAAAATTTTAATACTAAACTAAGGTTAAAAGAGTTTAAAATGGAGGATAATTGAGACTGATCTAACGAAAGAAATTAATATTTCAGATTTTTAAAGAAATTTCGATAAATCGAAAAAGAGAAATATTTAGTGAATTTTCTGACATTTTTCAAAAAATCACGTTCCTTGGTTAGCGCCAATTTCTGCTCCTCTCAGCTTAAATAAAAGGAGGAGAAACAAGGAAAGGGAACAAAAACCCTTTCATCTTTCACTTTGTCTGTCTCTGCAACTCTCTTAACTTTGTCAGGTAAGCATTTTCCATGAAACCGACCTTCAATACTAAATACCCATTGCTTGAATTTTGATGTTGTAGCATATCTTGTTCTTATTATGTGAATCTCTTCTTTGCATTTTTATGTTTTTTAGTGTTTTCTGTGTGAATTATATGTTTGGGTTTTTGTTGCTTTAGTTGTAGAGTAGATTATGTAAGGTAAAACTCATACTGGAAATATAATACAAACCCTTGGAAGAGTTGAAAAGATTATGCATCAGAAAGGAACTGAGTTCGAAGTTTCGCCACTCGGTTTACAGTCAAAATCTAATAAAAAGAGTGTAATTAGGTCTGGGTATGAAGATTCAGGGACTGAAAATAATGGGTGTTTGTCTAATTCTCATTCCAGACTGGCAGATAGATTTTGTAATGATTCTACTCAAGAACATGTTGCTTTGAAGGCGAAAAAGGGAAGTAGGAAGGGTGTGAAGGAAGTAAGGTTTAGTAATGATGAGGAACTAAAGACCAAGGTTTCAACAGAAATTAAGGGTTATTTGGATAAATCAGCATAGTTTGTATGATATCAGTAAAGGAACATCTGGGGTTAAAGAGTTTGAATCGAATTCAAATGGTTCAAGTTCGAAATGTAGTATTAGAGAGTTGGGAAGTAAGGGTGGTGGTGATTCTCACAAGGGTAAGGCAGCATTAGTATCTGATGAAGTTGAACAGCTTCTTATGAGGTTGCAAATTCTCGAAGAAGATAACCGGATTATTAAGAAGGCGTTCTTTACAAGCGCGAAAGAAAGAAGTGATTTGCTGAATGAGGTATCTTCAACACTCCAGATGCTAGATGAACATCTCAGAAATCAAGTAACAAGAAAAGACTCTTCGGAGATATTTAAAAAAGCTAGGAAGGTAAGAATTTTCTCGAATCATTTCTACTGTTTGTGAATTTTGGTCTCTGTCATTTCTGTTTTGCTCTCAATTGTAATCTCTGAATATTTTCCATGTCCATTGTGTCTCTCAAGATTTCTGCACCTGCTCCTTCTTGTTTAGTTAATTTGTTTTGCAGTTTCAGTATTTTTTAACTAAAGTAGTATTTTACACGAATATATAACCAGGGTGAAAGCGCATCGAATGGTTTGTCACAAGTTCTTGTTACCAGAGCTTCTAAAGTCAATATCTCTGCAGTATGTGATTCTTGCTGATTATAATAGGAATGATCTCCAGCAAACACATTCAACCAAATAGCGCTTTTTGAAAGTATAAGGCTGTGTTTTTTTGTGTATACCTTCTACGATGTGTACCATTTTCTTCTCTTAGATCCGAGTTTGATGAAAATTTATTACAAAAATGTCAACTACCTTGTTTTGTAATATATGGCAAAGCATATTAGTTAGATCTGAGTTTGATGTAAATCTATTACAGAGATGTCAACTGCCTTGTTTTGTAATATATGTCAAAGCAGTGTACCATTCTATTTCATGCATTAATATTTGTTGTTAATACTTAGAGGCTGTTTGTTTTTTTGAAGTGCTTAGAAGCTAACTTCTACTGGAGTTAAAAGTTTTGAATGAGCTTCTGAATTCACTGTTTGTTTTGCTTCTGAATTGGCTGTTGATTAGAAGCTGTAAAATTAAAAGATTTTTGTTTTTAGGTGCTGAATGGAAACACAATTTTGCCCCGTTGAGTAGAAAATTTATTACATAAATATTGTGCCTAAAATCATACCCAATAATTATTCAAATCCTAAAAAATTTTACCACAATGCTTGACGAAGAGAATGAAAGTGTGTTGTCAAAATTTTGCCCTATTTATTTTTAAGAAGAATGGGACAGCAATTGTAATTAGAAAATTATTCTAAGGTTATTATCGAAATAATTTTTTACTCAGCACTAAGTGCTAAGTGATCAGCATCTCCCTGTTCCTTAAACAAGGTGGTACACTTCTTATAAAGACTTCTGACTCCATTCAGAAGTAAAAACAAACCCCCTCTTACTGTATGCGCAGAGTCTGCATTACTGTGGGTTCTAACAAGCAGCTTAAAATTATTTCAACAAACTCTGCCTAAGCTCACAATCTTGAACCCACAATACACCAACTTTCATCATTTAGATCACAAATGTCTATTCATTATCAGATAAACATATCATGGCAAACGGCTATTTAGTATCTGATAAGCATATCAAAAAGAAGAAAGTTTGATGTATCAAAGAAGCAATATCAAATGCAACAAAAACATCAGATCTTAATCAAACTGTTGCTTTCTTCTTGTTAGCTATTAGTACATTTTTCCTGTCCTCGTACATAATTTAAGACGAAAGGTAAAACATGTACAATACAAAGAGTTTAGATTTCCCCTCGATAACCCCCTGATCCAAAATAGTCCCGTCTTGAGCTAGCAATTGCCATACTCTTTTGGTGCTCCAGTTTGGGACAGTCACGGATACGATGACCAAGACCACCACAATACGCACATCCCTTCACACCACTGGCGTCAGTGATGGCATCGACGTCATCCATGGGATCACTGAGTTCTGCAAGCACTGGAGGAATCCTTTGTTTTGCCTCTTGCAACAGATGCTTCAAATCGAGAAGAGTGGTTTCACTCTGGTTTTTGTTTATAAACGTTGTTGCTATACCAGTTTTTCCACACCGTCCAGTACGTCCTATCCTGTGGACATAGTTTTCGATTTCTGCAGGCATGTCATAGTTGATAACATGCTGGATATCAGGAAAATCCAGCCCTTTGGATGCAACGTCTGTTGCAACCAAGACATCTTTTTTCCCTGCTTTGAATGAAGATATGGCATTTTCTCTTTCTTCTTGGTCTTTGCCTCCATGTATGGCAACTGCTTCAACTCCTTTCAGTAAAAGATACTCATGGATATCGTCCACGTCGGCTTTATTTTCACAAAATATCAGAACTGGAGGTGGGGTCTTTTGCAGGCACTCGAGAAGGTAAACAATCTTGGCTTCTTGTTTGACATACTCAACTTCTTGTATAACGTCTAGATTTGCAGCTCCAGCTCGTCCCACATTGACAGTCACAGGCTTTACAAGAGCACTTTTTGCAAAGTTCTGGATCTTGGTAGGCATGGTGGCAGAAAATAATAGTGTTTGTCTCTGTGCTTTAAAATGATCAAAGACCTCTCTTATGTCGTCTTCAAATCCGAGATCCACCAATCGATCAGCCTCATCCAATGTTAAGTACCTGCAGAAGAAATTATATAAATATACAGTATATATTTGATTGGCCCACAGAAAACATTTCGTACTGTGCTGTGCCCACAACTACATCACAAGATAACTTAGCAGAAATGTAGTTTAGGCCATACATAAAAGTAAAACACCAAAATAGAGGGAAAAGACTTTGAAGGATAAGGATTTTATCAGTAAGGTACGAAACAAAAAATATCTCAACGTAAAATCACGTCAGAATCAAATAACTTATTCAGATATGCTTCGTCATACAAGGTTGGTTCACATAGGGATTTTTTTTTACAGGTTTGGTGCTCCATTATAATCCTCAGTTCCATTTCATCTTCTATCTTTACAAATCATCCTTTCTGAAAAGGTAAAGAAGACGTACAAATAAAGGCTCTGTGCCAAAATGGACTCGCGTGGATACCTTATGGTTTATCAATTCATGAAAGAGGATTCTGCAGCTGCAATAACCTCACCAATATAGAAAATTCTGCAACTAATGACCTGATCAGCACATGGAATGAAGTAAAGGAACCTGAGAAATGAAGCCCTCTGAGAAATGCTCTAGAATAATTGTCCATTAGTAGCTACCCTTCATCGAATATCCTTCCTTTTGTCATTGTTGATCTGGCACAGTGGCACTGGGATATGCAAAAGGTTTCTGTACTTGCTTCTTCATGTATAGTTCACTTAGCCTATTTAATCTAGGAATTTTCTGCATCCTGTAATCCTTGTGTAGTAGGAATGATCTCCACATGCTCTATCTCTCTCTCTGTTTTTCTTCGTCATTTCTTTTCTCAACAGTTTTTCTTTCGTTTTTTGTTCTATCTTTATTTGTTTGTCTCTTTCACATTAATACAATAAAGGGAGACCCATTACAAATATGAACTTAGCATGAACATTCTTTAAGCCATGTGTCAATTAATTAGAGGATTCAATGATTTTATCTCTTAAGGCATCAAACTTCAAATCTCTAATTTAAAATCACATCTGAGATCAGCATCACTTCAAAGTGGAATTAGTGGTTATAAATCATTCTCACGGCACCCCATCCAAAGGATTCAGCTCTTCAAAGATGGCCATGGTTTTAAAAATGTAAGGCTTCATCATCATTTGCAGCCTTTTAACTTTTAAGTGACAAGTTCTAGGGATCAAGCCTTTGGGTGGATAGTGAAAGAGCTAGGCCTGCCAACTGAAGCTTGAGCCTTGGAACCTAATGAAGCTTAAGCCCCACTTACCCAACCCACGCCTTCACCAAATTGTTTTTACTTCCAATTTCAACTTTTTAAAATTTCCTCCCAAAATATCCCAGCCATTCCACAGGTTCTAGAAGTGCTTCTAGCAAATTTCTAGAGCAACAAACAATCCACCACATCTAATGACAAAGACGCCCAGAAAAGATTATGTGAAAGATGTATTGAAACTCAACAAACATCTGCCTCATCCAATGTCAAATACCATATGACTGAAAAGAATCGGTCCACAAAAGTTAATGACAGAAACATGTTATAAGCTTATAAGTAGAAATCTAATAGACTTTCACCTCAAGGCACATAACAATGGGTCTTTAGTATAAAATATCATGTTTGAAATCAACACAACTTGTACATGCATGGGTGATGGGTATCACTGTAAGTAAATGATGGAAGTGTGTAGTATTATGGGTTATTTAGGTAGTAATATTTGTAATTGGGCCTAGGCTAGCAAAGCCCATGTTAGTTAGAGTTAGGGTTAGTTTGCTTGCTAAAGAAGTAAGGGAGATTATAAATAAGGCAAAGCATTAAACGTGGTTTTTTGGTGATTGAATAAATGAATATTTGTTTTCTTATTTATCTTTGAATTAGGGTTTATCATAGATTTAGCTTAGTTCTAGCTTTAGTTACAGCTTAGAGTTCATCAGAAAATGAATTTAAATTTTATCCCAGAATTTCTCACCAATTTTTGTACAAGGTTCCTTCTCCATATCACTTGAACTGCATTGCACTTACACCTCGAGTTTGTATAATTAGCTTTAACATTTTTTAAGAGAAGATTCAGAATTTATTCATTGAGAGAGGATAAGAAATAGCCATTAGGCCAAACCCCAAAAGTACTTTCCCAATTTATAATGAATCTCAGAACTAAACTTGGAATACAGGTATCAAAGGAGAGACAAAACATCCATCATAACTAGACCCCTAGTGGAATGAAACTCCTCAAAAGCGTCATTGTCTGTTCTAAATCACCCACACAATAAGAGACTCCGACACTTTCTTCCCCCCTTAGAAGGCTTGGCACATCCGATGGTGTAAAACATCCGCAATGGTTCTTAGAAGCACTCCAAAAATGAGAAAATGTGCCTAGCGAAATGAAAATGATTCACACACAATCCTGGGACTCTATACCTCGAGCACAAATGCATCTAAATCACATCCCGGTGGAATGAAACTCCCCAAAAGTGTGTTAGTTTGTTCCTTTCTAGCCAACCACCCATAAAATTGCACAAGGAATAAAAGACTCCAACACTTTCTTCCTCCCCCTTGAGGCTTGCCATCTCCAATCATGTAAACCAGCTAAGCCTAGAAAATCATAATTAAGAAACGGATGATCCTGCCTACATACCTCCCCCCACACACGATGTACTCTAAAACACATCCCCATTGAAAATTGTGAACAATTTGTTCCATCGTCTATTAGAATAGACACCAGTATGGCAGTGAGGCAGGAAGAAAAACTCTTGGTGGATGCTTGCTTCTGATAAGAAAACATTTCCACCAAGAATTTTCTTGGTGGATGCTTGCTTTTGTTATCATTTCAAATTTCGCAAAAATACATCCAGGCAGGTTAACACTCCATCTCTTGGTTTTGCTGTATGTCATTGGATTTGAGATTAAGTTAGGACATAAGGATTACATCCAGAAGTCAATACAAAAGGTCCAATCAGCAATCTATGCACAAACAAAACCACTTTTTTTTAAAAGGTGAAACCATGCAATATTAACAAACCAATAAATATTATCAATCAAAACAGTGGGTACTGTTAGAAATATAGGATAATATCAATAAGATCGCCAAAACATTATAGATGTCGGTAGGAAAATACCGACATATGTTCTATTTTTCTAAATCCATTCACCACAACCTTCAATCACCAATATTATATAACACGGTGAAGATGCAGATATCCATCCTTTGTTATCATTTTGAAATATGCAAAATATGTTTGTACACAGGTTAACAGTCTTCTTAGCTTTATTAAGTTGTGCGCTATTTGTGTCTGAGATTTAGTTATATTAGCATGTAACTAACAAAATTGCATTGTCAAAGTTGACTTTTTGCACCATTCAAACAATGAAGCTAAAGATAACAAAACAAAAAAAGAACACAGAGAAATAATCATCCAGAGAAAATAAAAACTATTAGACTTAGTGAAGAGAGAGGAAGATTGTCAAGATGGTTTGAGTCATGTAAGACTGAAAGAGAGGCTGTAGTCGAGAGAGACTAATTGAGGAGATAGAAAACAAGAAGCAATAACAAAGGTGGGTGCTTTTCAGACCCTCAAAACAAGGGCCCATAAGCTATACAGTCTAATAAATGGCCCAACTTTATAGTTCAATTCAATTACAGTGCTGTGGAGTTGTGTAGTCGTTGAGACTCAAGAGAGAGCAAACAACGTGAATCCAGTTCACCCACTGAAGAAGGAGAAGTAGTGAAGCCAATACCCGCACAGAAGAGAAAGAAACAGATCACAAATACACACAGATAATGTCGAGAACATTTGGTGCCTCATCTTCTTATATGGCCAAACTCCTACGAAAATGCAGTAGCAGAAGCAGTTTAACCAACCCAATTCAGAGAAATCCAAGACTTATCTCTTCTTGTTTCTGAAATAAATCTCTCTACGTTACAGAAACTCCTCCATTAATTTCCTCCTATCTCAACCTCAAGATATGTATTCCATTGAATCTGGGGTTCAGTTAGTTGCAAGTGTTTATTTTTCACATCCTTATAGCTTGCTCTTATATAAATCAATCTCAAGTGGTAGTTTTGGTTGATAAGGTTCAGGAAAAGACGGGGAGATTGACAAGATAGTTCATAAGTTTCAGGAAAAGAGGAAGGAAGGGAGATTAGCACACATACCCTACCTCCCCCCCCCCCCCCCCCCCCCCAATAAAAAATAAAAAAAAAACCTTCTAAGAAAAAAGAAACCCCATTTACATTCACTGTTTTCCAAGTTGAATTATGACCAATACCAGTGATTTCAAATCCAGAGGTTAATCGTACTCTAGCAACTTTACGTAAGGCAGAGTTTGGTTTTTTGGGGGTGATATGATATTTTCTGGGCATTTCTAATAATATCAAGTGTTATCCCTATTTTAGCATTTCTAATTTCCGGAGTTTTGGCCCCAATTAGTGAAGGACTGGAGAAACTTTCTAGGACATAACTTTTACCAAAAGTTTCTTGTGATCTTTTTGTTCAAATAACAATTAAGGTGAAGCAGGGTCTGAATTCCACTCAGAACACCGGAAAAAAAACCTCCACTCAGAATTCCACAATGAACACAATTTTTTCAGTCTTTTTCTACCTTTGACAATGTTGATGTGGTGGTGCTATACCCAAAGTGGTTACTTCAATATCTTTTTCAGCTTTTTTCTTCTTGGTCTTCATGTTTCGTTCATTTAGTCTTTGTAACGTTCTAAAATAGACACTTGATGGCCTCAAGCTCAACAAAATCCTGAACCACAAGGAAGAAAGGGCAAGCAAAGAATAGATGGCAATTGCATCCCCCTCCTAATGAGGTTGTCCACTGTAAGGGTGCGGCCAAGAGCAAGAGACCACAATAGGAAGTTAGCCTGCGGAGGGGGCTACTTTAGCCGCATGGATGGGGACTGGAAGACTTCAACATTGGGGATTGGCCCAACAATTCTAAGGGGAAACACCTGGTCATGGCAATTGAGTGGCAGATAACCCCTACGGCAATATTCCACTTCCAATTGTCTTCCTCAGGATTCAAAACAACGAGTTACAGTAATTCTGTGAGACGCAAAAAAATTTGTCCTTTTCCCTCACAAAATAACCATAGTGGAATCCAAGATCCCAAAACTTCAACTGCATTATGAACAAAGAAGTTATCGATAGGACCAAAGTTGTCAGAGATGAGGAAGAGCCGAAGAGGACCTAAAATTCTTGAATATAAGTAGAGTGGACGCACAGTAATGGCTTGTCATAAAGTTCTACAATCAGAATGGAACCGATCTCTTGTTAGTTCATTTTTTACCCTTTTCTTGTCATTTTTATTTATGCCTCTTGCCTGCTAAGCTAACTCTAAGGATGGCAGAAAATCCATTTACACGGATATTTGCCCTGTCCCAAATGGGCCGGATTTTGGTTTGGCTTAACGAATTTTAGAGCAAATTGGTGATGGAAATTTTATACGTCACAATTTCGGGGTGAATACAGATTTGCCATATCCACCCCGCGGATAACCGTTTATATATTATTATTACTAAAATACCCTCAAGAATTCTTAAGAACTCTAAATTCCTATCCTACTCACTTCCAGTCTCCATCAACACCATCCCCTCTTCCCCTGCTTCTTTTTTTCATCCACCAATCCATCTCAACACAAACAACCTCATCATCAACCCAAGCATGAGGTGTGCTAGGCGCATTGAGATGTTGGAGGAGGGGAAGGTCCTCATCGAGCTTGATAGTGGAAATGGTAGTGGGAAAATCAAGGCAATGGAAGAGGAATCGAATGGCTTCGGTGATGTCTTTGGGCGAGGGGAGAAGCAATTTGAGAGAGATGTTGGCATTGTGAGAGGAAAGGTACTCATTGATGATGCAAGTGGTGGAGGCTTGGTAGGAGCTGTTGGTGGTGAAGTACCGCCGCTGCCGATGGAGGAGGAAGAATGGCGATAGGTGGTAGTGCCGATGCTGCAGAAGGTGGTGTCAAAGTCGCGGTTGAGGTGTTGAAAGTGAAATCAGGAAGGAGAGATGGAGTGTTGGTGGTTCGATCTGGTGGTGGTGGAATTGGATCTTTGGCCCTATGCCCTCTCTTTCGATCATTCACTCTACAATATTTCTCGTCTTGTTGCTTCCAAATTAGGGGAAAATGAATTTGAACAAAATGGGAGGAGATGTAGCAAATGATGAGGTTGAGAGATGGTGTTGCGGTTGGGTGTGAGTGGGGTGGAGTGGAGAAGATAGGGTTGTGGCTATTGTGGATGGGAGGTGGTGTTGTTTTGCAGAGGGGGTGGGGTGGAGTTTAGGGATGGGGTGGAGCGGGGATCCGCCATTCGTTGAACTAGCTGCGGATGAACGGGGCGTGACAAATATCCATCACTCGTGACGGTCGGGGACATGTATTATAAAAAATAAAATAAACGGGGCAGATGAGGGGATCTGCCATCCCTGTCGGCGCGGGGATGGATTTGGCAAAATTCGCCCCATTGCCATCCCTAGTTGATTAAAAAAATAAAAATGTTATTTATTAAAAATAGTCATCAGTATTAAGGTGGGGTAATAAAGGTTGGAGCCTTACTTTAGTTATGCGCCTGAGCTGAGGTTTAAGCCTTAGAAATTAATGGGGCTTATGCCTCACTTCAGTGTTCAAAATGCCGTGTGTTTAATATTTACCGTCCTTACTTTTTGAATATATGCTATATCGTGGATATAGTGGCAAGGAAATTTCAGCTTTTTCGTTGATTTCGTTAAAAACCGTGGCTACCAATACATAGAAATATGTATATACATACATACATATATATATAGATGCATAGATGTCAGTAGGGAAGTATCAAGTATCTAATATGCCATATTGTCAATTTTGTAAAATGTCTTCAACCATAAATAGTTACACACACCTACTTATCGATTATCATTATCATTTTGAAATTTGCAAAATAAGTTTATACAGGCTAACAATCCCAGTTCTATTATATTTTATGCAATTTGTGTCTGCGATTAGCATGTAACTATTACGTCGTCTAAGTTAATTTGTTTGCATTATTCAAACAATAAAGCTACGGAAGATACAAATAAAGAAAGGAACGTAACAATCGAAATTAAACTTAGTACCTGCAATTGTCAAGACTCATCTTCTTCTTTGCCAGCATATCCTTCAACCTCCCGGGCGTAGCAACAACAATATGCACTCCCTTCTTCACAACCTCCAACTGCGACCGCATATCAACTCCACCAATACACAACAAAGGTCTCAACTCAGGATACCCATACTCCCTCAAAGGAATCAAAAACTCCTCAACCACCTCATACGTCTGCCTAGCAAGCTCCCTAGACGGGCAAATAACCAACCCAAAGGGCCCTTCACCGGGCACTATTGGCATCATAATCTCCTCTTGCAATGCCACCATTATCAATGGCAACACGAACACCAACGTCTTCCCTGACCCCGTAAATGCAATCCCAATCATATCCCTCCCCGAAAGTATCACCGGCAACCCTTGCACCTGTATAGGCGTGGGCTGTACAATCCCCTTCCCCTTCAATTTCTTCAAAACCGGGTCAGGCAACCTCATGTCCTTAAAATTTTTAATGGGGGGAGGCACATCCTCCCCATCCACCAGTATATGCCACTGCTTGCGAATCGCCTCACACTCCTTTGAGGACATTCGTCGAATAGGTAGTGGGGGTTTCCACCCGGTCACAATTGGGTCAGTATAAGTGATACCCTTTGCTAGTTCTCGCACAGACATTAGGGTTTTGCGGTCTGATAGGTGCTCGATCATCTCCTTCTCCTGTTGCATGAGTTGCTCTGTTGGGGTGATCTCGGGTAGGTCGCGTTTGAGTTGGGTTGCTTTGACGAGGAGACTGGGTTTCACTTCGGCTAGCTTGGATTGCTCGGATTCGTCCTCGATTGCCGACGCTTTGCCCCCCTTTCTTTGGAGGATCTTCTGGGCTTCCATTGCTCGACGTTTTTTGATGGGGATGTACTCCACGTAGTCGTCTTCGTCGTTGTCTTCGTCCATTGGTAAGGGTTTTGGAGGGTTCAGAGCTTCCATTGAAGGAAAAATCAGGGCTTTTTGTGTGTGGGGGTGTTGAAGTGTAAACTTTGATGAATTGAACCTCTGGTGAATAGAAGGAAAGAGGTGGAGAAAGAGATGAAGATGAGGCAATCTGGTGACGGTGGATGTAAGCAGATGCTATGTGTACCCACTGTTTGCACTCTGTTGCACTGTATGAAGCTTAAATAAATAGTAATAATAAAATAAAATTATTGTCAATTTTGGTACATGTTCATGTGCATTGTGTCATGTGAGGACTATGTGCCACCTAAAACTCTACAAATTAAAGTTTTAATTGGCGGTGACCAGAGGTGGCTCACTAGCATTGATCTAACTACATAGGAGTTGGTGGTGGTCGGTGGTAGTAAGTGGTGGTGACTGAATAAGGGAGAGAGGTTGGTGAATAGTTACAATTATTTCTCTTCTCTTAATTGCAATATGTATGTCTACAAACTTAATTCACACCATTGAGATATCTCCCATCTACATTGCACGGGTTTGATTCAAATCGAGCTCGCTTTAAGCTTACCCATTAGAAGATCATAACTTACAGTAATGGGGTCAGTATTTTTTTTTTAAAGCAAACTGGGTTTTAAGAACCCCTTAACCTTAATATTAATTAAAAATAAAAATATGCAAATACAATTTCTCTCGAGAGGGAGAGGCACCACTGCAAGACTTACTAATCGCATAATTCACTAAATTTGTGAGCTAATTACATTTTTCTTTGATATGGAGACAAATAATTCATTATTTGTATTTTTTTTTTTTGTTCATTTTCTTAGCTCAAGTAAATCTTCGAGGACAATAGCTAAAGTTTTGGGTGCAGACGTTTGAGAACTTGTTATTAGCCAATTCTATTGCAACATCTTCACTAGAAGGACTTGACTCATGCACTTCTCAAGAATCCGACTTTTCTTGACTCAACATAATTCATGTTCGATTGTTTTCCTTTTCCCATAAAACCTTTAACAATATGAGATCTCCGTTTACTACATCATTGTTTTCTCTCTCAATAGCTTATTTCAAGACAATACTTACTTCATTGCCCTTGTCATATTCATCTAGTATTATCAAGAATTGTTCAACTAAAGATAGAAAATGAGCTTCTTTTAAGTTGATATTAATTCCTTCAATATCTTGGATGCTAGTTTTTTCCACAACCTCATTTTCACTAGTATCATGTTCAGCTTCCTGAATTGTATTAGTATGATGGAGAACCTCATCATCCTATAAGCTCCATGTTATTGTGTGGTACATCACTACGATAGCGTCCTCAGGCTCCACATTCTCAGTACCATCTACTTTATTAGGTCAGTTTAGTCAAATTGTATTGCCCCCAAATTCAAATGTACGGTTTTTTGTGGACGACAAGTGTTGTGAATCTTGAAGCCCCAAATCAAAATTTAGATTTGCTAATACATTTTGAACCAAAAGTTCATTGTGCATTATACATCCACTATTGGATCTGATTTATGTGATACTTGAGATGGTAAGAAAAAGATAAATTTAAATCATCATCATCATCATCAAAGCCCAAAAGATAAATTTAAATGAAGACCAAAAAAGTATGATACAAATCACGAAGCCTTCCATTGAACAATGCGCACCATTATGGCGGTTTAAAACACGAATTGAATGATATCTTAAATTCGCATTACACAATTTATATCCATTAATACAAGCCCAGACTTGGGCACTATCACATTTTACAACACAATTATGTCTAAAAATTTCTAATTTTTATGGTTTGCTCGACTCGATTTTTGAAAACTGGCTCATAATGACTAAAACTAAGGATTTTTTTAGTCGCTTTTATGAGAGAAAAAATTTGTTTCATTTGGAGTTCTATTACGGTGCAGATTCAAGAAACAATTATGCAAAACAACTTCGCATAAGACTATTTTATGTGAATACCTTCGTCTAAATAACACCGCAACATACTCTTGAAATTTGAGCTTAAATTAGTTTTTTTTAAGGCAAGCGTGCAACTGGTAGGTGTCGAACTCAGGACCTAGGGGTTAAAACCATAATCTTAGCCAACTAATCAGACTATCATTGGCAGCTTAAATTAATATCAACCACTAAAGCATGTCCTTAAACTCGAAAATGACATTTGAACTTGCCATAAAAATGACAAAATTAGCCACCATTCAACAGTGACACGTGCTTTTTGACACCATATTTTTTTTAAGGACACCACCATTTTTTTTTTATGTACCGAAGGACACCACCAATAAAAACCCTATTTCACCCATTATTCATCTTCTTCTCCACATTTTCTTCTATTTTCACAGCAACCGCCGGCCACACCACCACCTTCCCTCTATCTTTCTTTTCATTTGTTTTTTTTTTTTTTCATTTTTTTTTTGTCTCTTATTATTCTCTGTTTTTTTCTGCCAGTGGGGGTTCCCTATTCGCAGGAACTTGATCGACGGCAAAAAAATTGGCCCTCGTGCAAATTAGGAACCCCACTCGCACACAGGGGCGGAGCCAGGATTGTAGACAAAGGGGGACAAATAGTACACAACTATTCAACTACACCAATTTTAGCAGTGGCATGACTTCACTGTCTTCCATTATTAGCTTCTTATACTGATTGTTGTCACGAGCAAGCGAAATGAGCGAGCTTCCGCATCGGACCTGTCATTGAGCGATTCAGTGTAGAGCATGGCAATTTGCTCTTAGATTAGGCACAAAATCGGTTCATTCGCAACAATAGGTGGGCTCCTAACCCATCGGACGCGGCGGAGGAGCCAGGAAACATCCATGAAATTTCTTGAACGCGGCCACATGGAATTACAATAAACGAGATTCAAAATGCATCACTGTGCACGTCAAAAGTTCAAAAATTCAATGAATGAAAGTTTTTTTTGAACGTGAGGGGGGCAACCTAAATGGAGGAAGGGCAACCTACAAATTTATAAGAGGACAATATGAGAAATATAAATACTTTAGTAGGGCTTTTTAAAAAGATAAGGGGGGCAATTGACCCCCTTAGCCAAAGAGTAGATCCGCCCCTGCTCGCACAGGTCCCTATTCGCATGAATTTGCTTGAGGGCGAAAAAAACCCAGAGGAGAAGAATATGAACAAAGAAAACAGAAAAAGTGGAGAAAAAAATGGAACAAAGAGAAGCAGATGAGCAAAGAGAACAAGAAGATAGGATTAGAAGAAGAAAAATAAAGGGAAATAAGACAAAAGGTGTGACCGCCGGGCGAGGCGAGGCGGTGCGATAATGGCGGGGTGAGGCGGTATTGTTCCCTAAGAGAGAAGAGATGGAGATAAGAGAGGTAATTGTGAGTTTCTTTTGTTTATATTGGTGGTATCTTTTAATAAGTAATGATATACTTGAAAAAGGTAGTGACGTGCTTATGAAAGTAAATGAATAACGGTGCTCTTGAACAAAAGTGACGGTGTCAAAAAAGTCGCAGCATTCTCCATCTCATTGCTTATTTGCTTGTCGTGGACGCTCTTTAGCTATAACTATCCATCCACCCAAGAACCATTAAATCAGTCAGGTGTCAAAGATTACATTCCAAACCAAAACACTTTCAGAACCACAAAACAACTTCAACTCTTCCACTCCTCCCTGCGTGGCTCTCTTCTCTTCTCTCCTCTCCTCAAGACTTTCATCAAACACTCTATAAGCACCAACTGCACTATCTCCTCTCCCCCACAAAAAAAAATGGCGAATTTCACACTCAAACCCGAACACTTAACCTGCAAATCCACTCGCCAAAGAACCCATTTCAATTCGATCCTCAATACGTACCATCTCAAACACACCCGATTACGTCTCTTCACTTCGAAGCCCTTGAGGCCCACAACCCATCAGAAGCTCAGAATCTCCGCGAGTATCAAAGAAAAAGATGATATAGTTGAAGAGGAGAGGACTATTGTTACGGGTTTGCGAGTTGGGGGGGATTCGGAGAAGTTGATTGCAGCTCCGGGGTCTGATGATCTAGAGGGTAGTGAAGGCAGTAGTGGGTTGGCGTTGAATTGGCCGCCTTGGCAGAAGCTGCCCGAACGGTATAAACTCATTGGAACGACTTCGCTCGCATTTATTATTTGTAACATGGATAAGGTTAGTAGTATTTGTGGGGTTTTGATCTTTCGCGCATTTAGTCATACATATTGCTTGCACTTTGAATTGAAACATTTTCTACCTCGCAATGATCCCAACTTTACCATTTTTACTAAGAGTATGACAACGGTTTTAATTATAAACTGTTTCTAAATAAAGCTATAGGATCATAGTGGATGGATATATGATATAATCTAACGTTTAGTTGGGTGTGTTTGACTGAATAGGTGAATTTGAGTATTGCGATTATTCCAATGTCGCACCAGTTTGGATGGAATTCTTCGATGGCTGGATTGGTGCAATCTTCTTTCTTTTGGGGGTATGCTTTAAGTCAATTGCCTGGTGGATGGCTAGCAAAGGCCTTTGGTGGAAGGTTAGTTTATGGATTTGAACTTGAATGAAATCAGAAATTTGTTTATGTTAGGATGCTAGTATTTGTTGAAATGGAGTTGGCTTGATAACCAACATGTTGTTGGTATAAATAAGCAAACAAGAACAACATAAACCAAGATGCATGTGTCATGATCAAACAAATGAAAAAACGCAAATAAAAGGTTTCCAATTACTGGCGCGAAAAAGAGGAGGGAAAATTGAATTTGAAATTTTGTTATTTGTTTTGCAATTGATGTAAGGAGGAGAATTGACCACGTGTCAACACTCCATTCGTTTATTTTGAAATTCTGTTGAGAGGTTGTTAAGACTCTCTGTTAAATAGGAATGAGGAAGGAATGATCGATAGGGAATTTTGTATGCAAATAGTGAGGTCTCCTGTTCACAGTGAACTTGAGAAGTTGTAAAATCCTTCCATTAGTGATCAATTCAAGCTATTTCTTCCTTTTAATCTCTCTGAATCCTTATCCAAGAGTCACGACTGTGACAATTGGTATCAGAGCAAGGATACTCTGAGTTGAATTGAAGAGATGGAGACTAGAGCTAGAGAAATGGAAGCTATCCTAAAGGAAACTAAGAAAACCCAACTTGAGACAACCAGCCAGATCAAACTCATCAAGGCTGAACTCAAGAAAATTTCAATGGCCAGTGAAGCTCAAGAGAAGCGTATGGATGCACGACTGGATCAGCTGATTCAAATGATGCAGACAAGGCGGAGGGGACTGGACATTGCTGAATCAAGCTCTGCTCCATCTGCTCAGATCTGTGAATCCGCAGATCAGGACAGAGGAGTTACTCTCCAAACTCCATTGGAAAGTCAAGGTATGTTCTCTCGTATACCTAAGTTGGAGTTTCCTCACTTTGATGGTACTAATCCACGTTCCTGGATCAAGAAATGTAAACGGTATTTTTCATTATACCAAGTCAGAGAAGATAACAAAATTCCAATAGCCCCAATACACTTGATTGGTAAGGCAAACCATTGGTTTATGGACTACCAAATGTGTAACGAAAAACATGAATAGACAGTGTTTGTGAATGACCTGTGTGAGAGGTTTGAAGACTCACTAATGGAGAATTATGTTGGCACTTTTAATAAACTAAGACAAGATACCACAGTGGAAGCCTATTATGAGCAATTTGAAGAACTTAAAGCACTAATGACATCGCACAATAAGACCCTAGACACCACCTACTTTGTGCTCAGCTTTTTGAGTGGTCTAAAGCCTGAAATCAAGGCTTTAGTGCAAATGTTTAAGCCTACCATTGTTGGACAGGCTTTTACATTGGCTAGGATGCAGCCTCTCTTGTCCACAACTACACTCCAACAAAAGCCAACCACTACACCTCATTTCAGCCGAAAGTGAATACCAGTGCTGCCTCCACTGTTCCTGGTTTTAGATCACAGAACCCTCCATCAGTCAGTCACCCTACAAACAATCCATCTTCACACACTACCAATTTCCATAGACCTACTTACAATAGCTTGCCTGGAAGTAGATTCAATATGCCTACTCCTATAAGGAGACTCACACCAGCTCAAATGAAGGTCAGAAGAGACCAAGGGCTCTGCTACAATTGTGATGAGCTCTTTAAACTAGGCCACCTGTGCAAAAAGCAACAACTCTATATGTTAGTACCAGAAGAGGAGCTAGACCAAGAAGAAAATGTGAACAATGCAGACACTATAGACTTGACTCAAGAGATTCAATCTGAGATGGAAGTCTCTCTAAATGCTATAAATGGCCACCTCTCTGCCAATACAATCCTTCTCAAAGGCTACATAAAGAGGAAGACCATTTCAATCTTAGTGGACACAGGGAGTACTCGCTCCTTTGTGGATCCAAGAGTAATTAGAGACACTAAGTGGCCGACTGTGTTAACCCCTCAAATGGTGGTTAAGGTTGCTAATAAAGATCAATTTATCAGTCAAGCAGTGCGCCAGGGTTTATGTTGGTCTATACAAGGCATTGGGTTTGAAGGAAGGGTTAGAGTATTACCACTGGGATGGTATGATATGGTCTTAGGGGGTGATTGGTTTAAACCATTTGGGGATATCATAATCAATCTCCAAAAGTTACAGATCACCCTCAATATTCAGGGCAAGCCAGTAACCCTACAAGGGACTACCAGTGAAGGTGCCTTATGTATGATGGAATCAAGAGGAATTGGGAAGTTCTGGAGAAAACACTCGGCCTATTTTTGGGGTCAACTCTTTGCAATAACAACTCCTACTCACCTTGCTTAAACAGAGACATACCACCCTACCCTAGACATACTGTTAACAGACTTTCAAGACCTCTTCCAAACTCCTACAAAACTACCTCCTACTAGGTCATTTAACCATAGGATTCCTCTTAAACCAGGAAGCACTCCTCCTTCATAGAATCCTTATAAATTACCCTATATGCAAAAATCAGTGGTGGAGAAATTGATCCTAGAAATGCTTCAATCAGGGCTTATACAACATTCACATAGTCCTTATGTAGCCCCTATCCTTCTAGTAAAAAAGAAAGATGATTCATGGAGGTTTTGTGTAGACTATGGGAGATTGAATGATATCACTATTAAGGACAAGTTTCCCATGCTCTTGATAGATGAACTTCTTGATGAGCTACATGGAGCCACCATCTTCTCCAAGTTAGATCTGCTATCACCAAATACTGGTTCAACATCCCTAAGACTGCATTCAAGACCCATCATGGGCACTATGAATTTAAGGTAATGCCATTTGGGCTTACTAATGCTCCAACTTCTTTCCAAGCCTTGATGAACCATATCTTTCAGCCCTATTTGAGAAAGTTTGTTCTTGTTTTCTTTGATGACATACTCATCTATAGTACATTACTCTCAACTCACCTCACCTCACCCATCTACACACTGTGTTTTCTATTCTTAGACATCATCAGTTGTATGTAAAATTGTCCAAGTTGTCCAAGTGTTCCTTCATCAAACCTAAACTTGAATACCTAAGGCATGTCATTAGTGCCCAAGGAGTAGAACCCGACCCACAGAAAATTGAAGCTATGTCTAGGTGGCCTACTCCTTCAACCATTAAGCAACTCAGGGGATTTCTTGGATTAACAAGATACTACAGAAAATTCATCAAGCACTATGGTTTCATAGCCCAACCATTGATAGAGCTCCTAAAGAAGAATAGTGGAAAGAATAGTTTCCACTGATCTATACAAGCAACCAATGCCTTCCAAACCCTCAAAACAACTAGGTGCTCAGCCCCAGTATTAGCTCTACCCAACTTTCAACTACCATTCACATTAGAAACTGACGCAAGCTCAAAAGGGGTAGGGGCAGTCCTCTCACAACAAGGTAACCCCATAGCTTATTTTAGTAAGGCTTTAGGACCTAAAAATCTCTCCATGTCTACATATGAGAAGGAATTGTTAGCTATTGTTTTGGCAGTAAACAAATGGAGGTCCTATCTTCTTGGTTCTAAGTTTTTCATATGGATTGATCATCAAAGCATCCGACATTTTCTCTCCCAGAAGGTTACTACAGTTCTACAACAGAAATGGCTAGCAAAATTATTGGGGTATGACTATGAGATCCAATATAAGAGAGGTGTAGATAATACGGCTGCTGATGCATTATCCAGATGTATGGAAGAACACCAACAGTGCTCAGCCCTCTAGTGTCCCCTACATGGTTACAGGAAGTGGAACAGAGCTATGATACCTCAACTCAATCCGTAATTCAACAACTTCTAATCAGTCCACAGGCAGTCCCCAATTATGTCTTCACTAATTGCATTCTTAGATACAAAGGCAAGCTATACATTGGCTCTCAAGGGATTCTAAGATTACAAGTATTACAAGCCCTTCACAATTCAGCTACAGGTGGTCACTCAGGAATCAATGCAACTCATCAAAAATTGAGACAAGTCTTCTTTTGGCCAGGAATGAAAACTGACCTCACCAAGTTCATCACCAGTTGCGACATTTGTTAAATAAACAAAGCTGACCAAACAGCTTATGATGACCTACTTCAGCCCTTACCCATCCCAGAACATGCATGGCAACATATTGCCATGGATTTTATCGAAGGCCTACCCCCTCCCAAAATAAAACAGTGATTCTAGTTGTTGTAGATAAACTAACCAAATACAGTCATTTCATAGCCATGTCTCACCCTTTCACTGCTTCTACTGTGGCTGAGATATTCCTACAACACATCTATAAACTCCACGGCCTACCCTCATCCATTGTCTCTGATAGAGACGAGGTCTTTATGAGTGCCTTTTGGAAATACCTCTTATCTGCTCTGGGTACTACTCTAGCTCTAAGCTCAACTTACCATCTCCAAACGGATGGACAAACCGAGAGGATGAATGCTTGTTTGGAGACCTACCTCAAATGCATGACTGGAGATAACCCTTCCCAGTGGTCAAGGTGGCTTTACTTAGCCGAACACTGGTTCAACATTGCCTATCATACTAGCCTACAGTCCACACCCTTTCAAGCCCTCTACGGCTACTCACCCCCTCTTCTAGCCCTCCCTCCTAATACGGCTTTAACTATTCCTGAAGTTGCGAATTATCTTCAAGAGAGGGACCACATGCTTAAAGTCATCAAGGAAAAACTCCAGCTTGCACAAGTAAGAATGAAACAATATGCTGATAAAAACAGGACAAACCGTAACTTTGAGGTTGGAGATTGGGTATACCTCAAGTTGCAGCCCTATAGACAGACCTCAGTCAACATCATCTTAAGCTCTCCGCACGCTTCTATGACCCTTTTCAGGTGATTGAAAAAGTGGGCTCTGTGGCTTATCGTCTCTGGTTACCTGATCATTCCAAGGTCCATCCGGTCTTCCATGTTTCCCAATTGAAGCAGAGATTGGGTTCAGCTATCACTCCTATGCCTCAGCTGTCGCTTGTAAATTACCAGGGAAGGTTCAAGGTAGCACCAGTAGCCATTCTGGCTCGACGTTTGATCCCTCGTCATAATAGGGCAGTAACTCAAGTACTTGTCCAGTGGTCGAATGCATCCAAGAAAGAAGCAACCTGGGAGGACTGGGCTCACATCGAAGCTTCATTCCCCGAGTTCCATCCTTGAGGACAAGGATGATATGATGGAGAGGGTAATGTCATGATCAAACAAATGAAAAAACGCAAATAAAAGGTTCCCAATTAATGGCGTGAAAAAGAGGAGGGAAAATTGGATTTGAAATTTTGTTATTTGTTTTGCAATTGATGTAAGGAGGAGAATTGACCACGTGTCAACACTCCATTCGTTTATTTTGAAATTTTGTTCAGAGGTTGTTAAGACTCTCTGTTAAATAGGAATGATCGATAGGGAATTTTGTATGCAAATAGTGAGGTCTCCTGTTCACAGTGAACTTGAGAAGTTGTAAAATCCTTCCATTAGTGATCAATTCAAGCTATTTCGTCCCTTTAATCTCTCTGAATCCTTATCCAAGAGTCACGACTGTGACAACATGTTGATCAGAGACAATAACAAGAAGTTGAGCCGTTATGAACTGCTGCCAAGAAATGATGAACTCTTATTGGAAGTGAACACTCTCGAAAGAAACATGGGATGAACGATCTTTTATTTAGCTGAAACATAATTTTTTTATTGGATAAATTATCACAAGAGTAAGAAAGAGTTGAGAAATAAAGGAACAAAACTAAGTTTGGACACTCCTATTGTTGCAAGGGAATCAGATATTGAGGTCAGACGAGATGGGACAACTAAGTGATGTATGAGACACGAGCTGAATCCGAGAGCAAAAATGTGAAAAAACTTGATGAATCCCCAAAAAACCTTCGCTCTTTCATCACCAGACTAAAATAGCTTGGCAAGCTCTCTAGCGCCGCTGACAAAGGTATGACAAGCTTTGAGGGCAGGCCTCACTATATCAATCTTCTTGCTCGCTAGACCACGAGACCAATTGAAGCCCCCTTTTGTCGAACATCTGACGTTGTCTTTTGGGATCTGTGTCAACAGAGTTTTGTGGGAATGTGGTGCTTCTGAATGCCAAATGCCAGATGTCATCTTCCAGTGCAACTACTCTCAGTGTATTACACCTGTATCACTCAACTGAACATGAGTATATGAAATGAACACCAGGGAAACCACACTAGTGCTTTTGGAGCACCAACTAATCATTATGAGGAACCTTATTCAAAAAAATATTCTACTTAGCTCGTTCATTGTAGTGGTGTGCAAAACTTGAGTAAACCAACACAATTCAGTGAACCAAGCCTAGTTGAGCCCTTTCTTTTAAACAAAATATAGTCATCACTCACCTATACGTTTGTTGTCGGTTTCAAAATTTCAAAACATCACATAACCAAACAACATTAGTCAAATATTTAAAAAAATGACTAAGAATTTTGGAAAGTTATTGTATCAAATGGAGAAAGATCAATCATTTTTGTTTGGTAAAAATCTCGGTTCAATTTAGTTTTCAGTGAGGACAGTTCAAAGGTCCTATGTTGATTTTATTTTTAGGTCAATTCATTTCAGTTTACGAAATACCAAAACTGATATAATTCATTTTTATTTTTTATTTTATGTTTTATCTTTATTTTTGAAATTTGAGTTGACCGATTATAGCAGTGGTCTTTAGTGAGATTTTGTGGGTTCGAAACTCACAAGTGGAATTTAGTGAGTTTCACTCGGTTATTAGGAGCACATTTGTGGTTGTCATTGATTAGCATATAAGCATAATTAAATAATTCCAGCTACTTAGGTGGACCATGGTGAAAGCAAGTTTCATGCAACGTGGATTAGTGCATTATCTTCAGTTATTAGGAATACATTTTCCCTCTGTCATTTATTAGCTTTCGAGCATGGATTAGGTGATGTAGTTGCTTAGGTGGACTGTAGTGAAAGCAAATGTCTTCATGTAATGTGGATGCTAGGTGCAAGCAACTTCTCTAATACCTTTCAAACATGGTTTGGTTATGGTATGTGGGAGATGATGTAGCCTTCAGTTTTTGCAATGCAAAGAAAAGGTGTGGTGCAGTTCACTTATTAATTTTCATTCAAAACCCATCTTAATCAAAGTATGCACACCCTTAATTTAGTGAAAGCCAACAATTGGTATATGACAAGAGTTCGCAGAGTACTACTACTACTGACGGAGAGATAAGGCTATGAAATCTCTCCCTTTTTTTTTTTTTTTGGGGTGGTGGGGGTCAAAGATAAACTTGGATCATATTAGTTTGAATCTTTTTCTAATTGATTAGAGGCCTAAAAATTGAGACCCAATCAGTCGGCCCTCTAGTTTCAAACAAATCGAGACTCGAGTTTTTGCCTTTATGAAAATTTGCTATATTTGTTACTCTTGCCCACCTAATGGCTATTTTCTCTGCAAATTTAATTATTTAACAGGGAGTCTATAAAGACCATCTATGCTTCATTTGTAATCATCTATGCCTCATTTGTAATTTGTTAGATTTTGAAGGAAAACAAAGAGTGTTTTGTAGTTAGTTGAGAGAAAAGAGGGTTTTTTTGTTTTTGTTTTTGTTTTTGTTTTTGTTTTTGTTTTTTTGTTTTTGTTTTTGTTTTTGTTTTTGTTTTTGTTTTTGTTTTTGTTTTTGTTTTTGTTTTTGTTTTTGTTTTTGTTTTTGTTTTTGTTTTGTGTGTGTATTTTATCAAGTTCTTGAGCTCTTCCTCTTAAATGGTAGAAGATCATTTGATTAAAGTGTGTTTTCTTATCCATCATCCACATTTGAGGTAGAAGATTTATGAGAACTCTATCTGTCCACTAATGATAGAAAACTTCATATCCATCCCCTCACCACCTCCATCTCCCTTTCATACCAAGATCCATTAAACCCTTCACCTTAAACCATAAACCATTACCACCCCCAAATTCCATAATTTTATTTATTTATTTATCTTTTTTATCCCAACTCTCTTTCTTCAAACAAACATTAACCCGAGGGATCAAATCTAAAATCTGAGTCACAGCAGGTGTCAGTGGGAACAATTCACATTTCTAATATATCTCTCATTCATTGTTATGTCTTTAACCTATGTATCCTTATATGCTCATACACCTCACATGCACAAAACTTTTACTTTTGTATATAGTGAACTTATAGCTTGGCAGTGATGGTTTGTCATATGGATACTAGCGAGTGTATAATAGTTTGATCTTTATGGTTATCAATTCATATACATTTCTTTTCATTCAATGTACTTATTTAGTGGCATTTCGTGCATTGAGATTTTTTTGTTTGCATTTTTAGTAGTTTCGAATTTTGTGTTCGTACTAATTGTTTTGTGGGTGATTCAGGAAGATTCTTGAATTCGGAGTCCTGACTTGGTCTTTAGCCACTGTACTTGTTCCTGTTGCAGCAGGCTTTATGCCTGCACTTGTGCTTTCAAGGATTCTGGTATTTCTGTTTTTATCAAGCCCATTTTCATTGATGTTTTTTTTTTTCAGTTTATATTCTGTTAAGTAACCATGAATTGACAGAATTATAGTATTTCCTAGTTTTGTAAACTCTGGTTGTTTTATAATTCTGCTAACTCCCTCGTTTTCTGCTTTTCCTCTTTCTTTTCCCCCTTTCAAAATGCAGGTTGGAATAGGAGAAGGTGTTTCCCCTTCCTCCGCAACCGACCTCATTGCCAGGCAAGATATTAGGGTATTTATGATGTTTAGGGAACATATTAGATATAGAAATTAAACAATAAGTAAAGAATCTTTGTAGTTTCTGATAGACTTACATTTTTAATTATGCACCTTCTTGATACTTTTCGTCTTTCAATTGAATTTTACTTTTTGTAAAAACATTTGTTAATTTACTATCATTAAGTAATCAATATCATGTGAAAATCTCCTGGGGGAGGTGTAGATGGTGTGAGGAAAAAAAAAACCCTATGGATTATGGAACGCTTTCCAATATCTCCACAGATGACACACACTTAAACAGAGTGCATAACTTAAGCTTTTAGGCATGATTCAGTAGTAAGTCAGGATTTAAGATGCTGTAAACTTTTTCGGGTGCACCCATTTCTGGAACCAATAATAAGCTTGTATTTAACTTTGAAAACAATTTATTTTATTTTTAATTGATAAGTTGTTATCATTAACATTAGTTAATGCCTCTAATCATGTGTGCTCTAGAATTAACATTAGTTAATACTTCTAACTTCGAAACAGTTGTGTCTTGAGTGCTCATACATGGTTTTCTGCTGACTTGCAGCTTTTTTCAATAAATGCAGGACCATACCATTGGAAGAGAGGTCACGAGCAGTAGCATTTGTTTTTGGTGGTTTAAGTGTAGGAAGTGTTGCAGGGTATGTTTCTTTATGAGAAGTAATTGCACATAATGAATTATCACAGTGTTAAAGCATAGTCAGTTTGTATAACTTGTGAATATGTGCATTTCCCCCTACCCCCTTTATTGTTGTTTCGTTTGTTGTTTATTTGATTATGTGTGTTTGTTGACTGTACTTTTAAAAATAATTAATACACTATTAATTATTTACTTACTTTACCAACAAAGATATGGTATATTAGGATTTAGCTGAGTTGAATATCAGTCATCCTGAATTTGAGAAAGGTGAGAAAGATAAACAGCTCCCCTCAAACAAGGACCTAATCCCGTAGACCTCATTCCCCTGCAGTGCATGTCATATAAAAGTCAAGGAAGTATAACTCCCAAGCTGAAGCGTTCACATATACACAGATTGCATATAAATTGTCGTACAAGTCTTCATTCGGGGACTTTGGACAGATTGTCTGAACCATAGTCCTTATATGTGTTAATTCATACGTAATTTTGCGGATTTTGCATCCTTTGAAACAGGAAAGGAAAAAATCCCTGGCTTCAATGGTGACGGTTAGTTCAGGATAAATGCTATTTATTTCTAGAAACATATAAATAATCCCTCAGTAGACAGATTTGATAAGGCAGAGTTTGCTTAGTTTAGCCTGGTTTATTTATGATTAGTTGAGCAAGAGTACTAAAAGAGAGAGTATGATTAATCCATGACGGGAACATAATATAGTGAGACATGGGATTTTGGAGCCTCTCATGTGGGAAACTGTATCCCATGTGAATTTGTACTCTAGGCTTCATGCATTGATGTCAATCTATTGGCATATGACTGTATATGACATGAGGGGCATTCGTAAATGCACCCTTCTGTGTTTATCTCAACTTTCAGTTTTGTAATCTATCAAGGGTTGTGCAAAGATAAAATTTATTTGATAGCCTCACTTTTTGTCTTAGCTGTACTATGCAGTGAGGCAAGAATCATTTACTGAATTCCATTGTGTTAAATTTCTTTTATCTTTCACAGCAAAACATAATTTTCTGCTCTGTATACACTCTCTAACATAGGGGAAAACAATTACTTCGCAAAATTACAACTGCAACAAATGGTTTGGTAGAGCTCTCATCTTTTATTGGAACAAACTTGCAGGCTTCTCTTGGCTCCTCCTCTTATACAAAATTATGGCTGGGAGTCCGTCTTTTACCTATTTGGCTTCCTTGGCATATTATGGTGAGTAGTAGTAATATAGTATATAGTATTAAAACTAGCTTTGTCTGGCTGTAATTTTTGTATTTGACTTGGTCTCAGAACATTTCAGAAAACCTGAATATTTGTGAAATTCTGTAGCATGAATGAGATCTTGGACAGAGTTTAAAGAAAACTGTCCGGAATTTTATTCTCCTTTCTTTTTCTCCTAGCATAAAATCATAATTTTCTCTAAAAAGCATTAGATTTAATAAAGTACTTGCTTAAAATTTTTCTTGAATTCCCACTCATGTAATTTGTTCGTCATTCTCAAATGATCATGAAGGTGTTTAGGATTTCAGTTTGTTGAAGAAGGGCCACCTTCATATGCGGAGGACTACATGGCACGTAAGTACTTCCTTTTTTCGTTTAATCACTTTTCATCTTTATTGCATTTGACCAAAGCTTTTTTGTTGTTGTTAATTTATGTTGATTTAGTGAAATTGATAAAGTTGTTGGGCTCACTACATGCTCTTAGGCTTCAGATTTCTTATATTTGTAGACTGTAAATAGGCTTCAGAAATATAGTTGAACAAAAACTCTCATTTATTTTAATTAAATTATATATATAATTTCAGTTCATTTTTGTCTCTTGATCATTGAAGTTTATTAGAGATGCTTCAATGCATGTAAGTCGAAGACTATGGTTCCAGCACTATTCTTTTCATTTCCCGAATCTGGTTTTTAGTAAAATTGGAATTCAAACTGTGACAGAAGTTTAAACAAATATTTATATGCATGAGCATGAGAGAGTATGGTTTTACAAGGAGATGATGGAGAAGGATGATCTTGTTAAGTTGTAATTGGGTTGGTCTAATTACTATTGTTAATTCATAAAATCCAAGGTACGGTAAAGTGCGAGAGTGTAAAGGAGGCATGTGTAAAATGTAGCTCAAACCATTTTATTAAACATGGGTTAGTCCAGGGAAGAGAGTAAAGTGCATCCACTACGAAAGAAACTCAAGTATAAGGACAATACAATATGAGCATCAAGGATGAATACTTTAACACTTTCATTTCAATTGAATGGATAGATTCATGGCACTTGCCAATCATTATTGCTTTACGTTTGTGTCAGTTGGCTTTTGAAGGTGATACCCTTGTAGAACCATTAAGTTACTTGATCGATTCTATCTTGAACCTTAAATGTTGTACTTGCGCTTCCATTACAATATTTCTCGGCAATTGAGTAAAATCTTGAAATAATAATTGTTATATTTGACAGGCAGATCTCAGAGTAGCTCTACTCTCTCCTTGCCATCTGATTCTGGGACAGGATCACGGACTGCATCCTTGAAAGAGTTGGGTGATTCGTTGAAGGTACAATTCAGTTGTTTTGATACTTGGAATGTGCTTTCATGTACAATATTTAATGGTTGACAAAGAGAGGTTTCACGAAATTCATGTTGTGGTATATTTCTTAGACATGGAGTTTGCGAGCTGGGTACCGAGTATCATTTAAATCACCCTTGCAATGTCATCCTTACTTTAGTGAAAATCATGTTTATGTTGGAAATGCCTGATTGTAATTTGTATTATCGATAGTTGCTGGTTGATCAATGTGGGTGCCAAACTTCAGCATTTCCATTCACCATTCACGCGTCACTTCAATCTAAAATTATCTTCCCATCCTCCAGTGACTTAGCTGCAGACATACCTCCAAGAGTTAAAAAGTCAAAATCCTTATGGCCACAGATAGTTCCACAAAAGCTTACAAAACAAACATAATCGAAACTTGAATTGACTAATTGTCAAAATTCAATAAAAACTAATTACAACTTAATCTTAATGCCTATTTAAACTTAATAAATCCTAAACCTAATTCCTATTGGACTTCTAGCTTATACTTGGGCTTTTAATGGATCAACCCATTATTTAAATAATACAAATAAATTCAAATAACCTAATATTTCATCATTTTCCCCCACTTCGAAAAAGCTTGTCCTCGATCTTTGAGGATGAAATCTAGGGAAAATGCGCCACTAAAAGTCAACCTCAAACTTTCCCTTACTAATTACTTGTATCATGAACAATCAAATCAAAACTTCTCTTCAAAAAATAATGTCTGAAATAAATCTTTGTCTCAAAGGAAATCCACTTCATGAATTGGATATTGAGCAGCTTTTTCTCAAAATTAGCCACGAAAATTATCCCAAATTAGATCATAAACTCTGTCCCGCAGTGGTACCTGAGTTGTCCAATGGTGGTGAATAACCTCATTATCAAAACTTAAAGACCATGGTTTACAAAGTCTTCCCAGTGCTGGCACATAACCTAATTGTGATAAAAAGAAATTTAGCATTGTTCACGAACGGAGCTCTAACAGAGCTCTGTTCTTCCAATAGCACAGATCGATCGGTGCCATATTCTTGCCCCTGAACAAGGGAGTGCGCGGAGCTATGTTCACCACGTATGAGCTATTTGTGTTTATGCCTGGGATGCAGTCTGGCCGATGTCGACTCAGATCGCTGGGGTGAGGACAACAGGGTTAATCTTTGATGCAATGCAGACTGATGTGGCATTCTCCAGTGACGGAGCTCTAGAAATGGTTAATGGTTATGCGGATGATGTGATCCTACTTGAACTTGTCTACCTGAGGTACACCTTCCTCATTCACATCCCTTATTTTTCTTCTTGGGCTTTGGGTTAGGGAAAAATTAGGGTTTCAAAATTGTAAATCACACTTCAAAAACATGGGGAAGTTGGGATCATCGTTTTCATCGACAATCACTCCATTCTTTCGAACTTATTCAATCTTCAGATTTTCTTTTATGTGAAAATCTGCAAAAACTTCGTGATGTGTTTCGGTCTCACAACACAATGACTTGCGGATAACTGTATACCCTTTGTACACATTTTCACGAGTGGTTTCTTCTAATCAACGGTGATTTTTTGTGACATCTTTCTCCAAGATCTTACTGCTTTTGATACCTACCAAATTGATAGGTTCAGTGTAAGGTTACAACCCTAACATAATCGAAACTTGAATTGAGAAAGTTTCACAAATTCATTTAATTCTCAAAATCAATAAAAACTGACTACAACTTATTCTTCATGCCCTTTTAAACTCAATAAATGCTAAACCTAATTCCTATGGGACTTCTAGCTCATACTTGGGATTTTAATGGATTGGCTCATTATTTAAATGATACAAATAATCTAACATTTCATCAAATTGTGTCAGCTCTGATAAATTTGGACCAATAAAGACTGAGCTTGGATTCTACATGCAGCTATGCTCTGTGACATTTCATAATGCATTTGACCTAATCGTCTTAATTAGATCTTGGTTTGTGATTTCAGTGGAAGTATAAAAATTGTATGTTTTGTAAAATTTGAAATTTCAATTTGATCTGGTTCAGAAACATGGGTCAGAGTGTCAGACTGCAACATTGGTACTGCATTACAACAATATGTCAATAACCTAATTAGTGCTTCTTTATGGAATCATAAAGTTGCAAACCTATTTAAGTAATGCTTCTGTAAAGAAACATAAAATGGGAGCCTTGGTCGTTTATTGTTATTCCTCTCAAACAGCGAAGCCAGATTGTTTTTACCATGCTCATATGGCGTCGTTCTTTTAAGGGTTCAAATAGAGAGTTGTCCTCGAGATTGCAAAAGCGTTAAGGTTAGGAGCTGGAATTATGATCTGAAACATATTTGTTTCATGGGGAGGAAGAGTTCTTTAAATAAAATCTGAAAGAAAACTATAACATATGGGATAATTGGTGATACAACAAACCCTACACTGCAAAGTCATTTTACTTGTTTTTTCACACACGTTTAGGGTTCATGTAGTGCCTGATAATGTTGCAAGTTGCAACTGTTGCTAAATCTAAAAGTATGTATTTTCTTATTCTGCTGAATTGATTCATGCTTCCATTATTAGTTGTTTAAGTGGATTATATTTACAGGAGGTACCATGGAAGGCATTTTTCCGAAGCCCAGCAGTATGGGCTATGATATATGCTCACTTTTGTGGCAGTTGGGGTCATTACACGTGTCTTTCATGGCTTCCTACTTACTTCAGGTACCTTTAAAAATTTTCTGTTTCTTCATAAAAATTGTAAGCAACTGTCATTAAATACGTAAAAATGTTATTTTCCCCAGTTTGGATTTGATTGTAAGGCTTCAATACTAATTTCTGAACAAAATGAGCTTGCATATGAAACCAGAGTGAAACAAGCTTTGAAGTGGGTAGGATGTGGTCATATATAAACCTCCGTTTCGATCATAACCTATACCACATCCCATCAAACACATCATATATCCAGACTTGATGATCCACCGGAGAAACATAAAGGTCAAGTGATTCACCCTATGGTTGTGTAGCATATATAATGGGCATAGCCAATCTAAGGTTCAGTGTATGTTTAAAACTGTACTTGTGTCTAAAGTATTTGATCGCTTTCTTCAAGTACTTGAAACTGTACTTGTGTCTGAGCTTGCATATGAAACCAGAGTGAAACAAGTTTTGAAGTGGGTAGGATGTGATCATATATAAACCTCCGTTTCGATCATAACCTATACCACATCCCATCAAACACATCAATATCCAGACCCGATGATCCATCAGAGAAACATAAAGGTCAAGTGATTCACCCTATGGTTGTATAGCATATATAATGGGCATAGCCAGTCTAAGGTTCAGTGTATGTGTGAAACTGTACTTGTGTCTTCTAAAGTATTTGATTGCTTTCTTCAAGTTCTCTCCATATCTGTCCTGGAGAATATTGGACCAAGATATCTGTGTGAATGCCATCAAATCACTTTTTTATTTTTATGTTTTCTCTTTGCTCGACAGAACTTTTGTTCTGTGAAGAAAACATGGTTGAGCAGAGTTGCACTGCAAAACAGTGAATAAATTCCTTAGATACCTTTTTTTCGTAACATAATGGGAGCTCAGAGTATATCTGAAACTATGATGATCCCCTATGTTGATAAAAGATTTCAAGTATTTGAAGATAATCAGATGGTATAGTTATCACAAAAGTTTTGGAAACTGGAGAAATGTGCTGATGGTCATTGTTTCCAAAACGTTCATTCTTTGAAATTGGCAAAGATGATGCAAAAAGTATATGGTCAATTGATAGAGATATCATTTCTGAATTCCTCATACTTGATTAAGAAATGTGGAACACTCCATTACATGCTATTATCCTATGCTATTTTCTTCTTATTTCACAAATTAACTCGGTTATGGTGCAGTATGTCTATCTTACCACCTCCTTCACTTCGTTCTTTAATTGAAATCACGAAGAAACTAAAATTTGACTTGACATCAATGCAGTGAGGAGCTGGACCTAAACTTGACGGAAGCTGCATGGGTAATTATGACACATGATTTTCATCTTAGAAAAACAATATCATAGATCTTGAGTAAAGTAAACCTACAAATGCTTTTAATGCCCTTAGAAACATTAATATAAATTCAATCTTGATTAGATCTATAGGGCCTGTAATAATGCAATTTATCGGCTTGTACATATACTTCATGACTCATGAGTCTTGGCAATGGGAGATCAGGGTTTTCTGTTGACATTTTCTAATACTTTTGTGCTTCCATCTAGAACTATAGCGTCAGTTTCTTTACCATTCCTTATTTGAATTTGTTGCAGGTTATTAATATTTTTGTGAACATCTCTATGTGATTGAAAACAAGACTCCTGAAGCTTTTCTTTATTATCAACTTTGAATTTTCTTCTGCAGGTTTCTGTTCTTCCTCCTTTAGCTTCAATTCTTGTCACTAGCCTTGCATCACAACTAGCTGACAGCTTAATTTCAAAAGGAGTCGATACCACGACGGTACAGAAAGTGTATACTGCCTTTATTTTTCTGTTCAATTTAAAAAAATTATTAAAAAATAGCTCTATTATTAATATTATCTATGGAATAGTCCAATTGCTTGATGTTGTTTTTGTTAGTGGGTCATGGCTTATGATTGCACACTGCCATGAGACTTTAATGGGAGCACCTAATTTGATGTTAAAGCGAAGAACTCACACTCAGTGTTCCAAATACAGGGCATTCACCACTTCACTTTCAGAAATTTAAAAGTTGTGCTTATTTGACAGAAGAGAAAAGAAGATGCCACACTATTAGATGGAATTAAAAACAAAACATAGTTGGGGAATTAGATTTTTCATGACAATCATATGCAAAAGAATCTTGTGATAGGGGCAAGTGGCAGTGGGGGCAATTGAGGTAAATGATTTACAATTTAGTTCCCAATCTATAAGGTTCTAAGCAAATTTGCAATTGTGTTAATGAAATATTGGAAATTTGTTGAATGGTTGAACACGGCACACCTAAACTAACATATTATGGTAAGCAATGACAATATCCACAGTTTAGCAAGGTGAAGTTGCTAAGGATAATGAGAATGAAGAGAATCCAAGTGTTGAAAGTGTAACTGGATGAAACTGAAAGTGCTAATTATGAGGATGAAAATAATGAAAATGAGGATCACTGAACTTAGAAGAGGAAATAGCTCCTCAGCATTGTGACAGGTCTCACTAAAGAGAAGCGCCTTGGTAAAGAGGAGTGTGGTTTGGAAGCCCTGTTAAAGGAGAGGAGGTTCCACCTTCTATAACAAAATAGTTAGGCATGTCACTCTAGTTCAAGACCCATTAAAATGGTCTCCCACTGATAAACCAAATAAATAATGCAATGTATTGGATGATGCTTTTTAGACTTTGACGTTATAAGTTCACATCTAGCACCACTTAGGCCAAAGTGATCTTGAATTGTGATTATTTTATACCTTTTGTTCGATTGGAAATACTGCACTTACATGGAAAAACTTGTGTGACAGACCCCAAATATTCGAGTATAACGATTTGGTGATTGATCAACAGTATTAGTGTCATCCCTACAGAAGTAATTTTGCCAATAAAAAGGTTTATGTGCATTATGTTTTTATTAATAAATGGTATAATATGATGGACACTGTTATTTTTGGAAGTGCAGATAACTGAATATTAACTTTGTTACATATAAAGAAGGCAAAGCATGATCCTTTTCTTTGTTAATCTAAACAAGCATTTATCTTTGCATTTAATTAAAATTTTACTTGATCCTTTCCTGCATGCTATGTTCTTATTCAATTTCTAATCACCCCAACATGTAAATGTAGGTACGAAAGATTTGCCAAACAACTGCATTTTTGTCTCCTGCGGTTTGCATGATTCTTTCCTCTCTGGATCTGGGATTGCCACACTGGGAAGTTGTGGGGATTCTCACTGGCGGCCTAGCCCTCTCAAGTTTTGCTTTATCAGGTATTGTCCACCTTAAGTTCGATACCTCCATTGTCTAAAAAATGATATGAGAAATTTTTATTTTTTTTTTGAAAGCGAGAGTGGGGTTTATTTAGGATCCCCCATGATATGGGAATTAATTTCATTTATGTCCGTATATCTGTTCCTGCAGGACTTTATTGTACCCATCAGGACATTTCTCCAGAATATGCAAGTATACTTTTGGTAAGGATTCAACTTTCTGATCTCTTCTACTGTGTTGGTTTTCTTGTGGCAGAGATCTTATAAGTGAGAGTGAAACTCATAGTTACAGTCATAATTTGTCAAAGTCTAATAGGAACATAAGCTTTCGTCTGTGTATCAAATGCCATTTCTTCCAAATTAGGTCTGTAAGAGGGAGGTCTCAGCCTCTCAGGTCACCTCAGCCAGCTATGTTCACCTACTTATTAGTCACCTCTGTTTCCACAAGACAGAATGCTACCCAACATCAATCCATTGTCTATTTCCTTGTGATAATCTAATATGATGCTTGCCACTAATATGAATGAATGAGCACCTGTCTAATGTGTAGTATTACTCCGACCACAGACTTCTCTTTTACATTATCAGTCTTTGTTCTTGATTGTTGAACTGTTCTCTTTATTGCTGAACTAAAGATTGTCTGACTAAGACAGTTCAATAGAACGTTTTTGTTCATTGTAGGCTGATAGTCTGGGATGGGGGTAAAACTTCAAATTCTTTGTCAGAGCCTTCGGGAACAAGTTTTTGAATTCTGCTGTCTGCTATCGTTTCCAACTGTATTGAAATTCAGCAACATATACAATTTTGATTCATTGGATATTGATGGTGGGATTGCATTTTTATTTTCAGGGAATTACCAACACAGTCGGGGCAGTACCTGGAATTGTTGGCGTTGCTCTTACAGGCTATCTTCTTGATTCAACTCATTCATGGGGTGTAAGTTAACCATCGAGAGTAGTAATTTTTTTTTAGCACAAGTATGCTTAAAATGGTAGTTAATGTTTACCTCCATCTACCATTTTAAGCATTAGCTACTATCATTTATAATCTACTTTCATCATGCAGATGTCATTATTTGCTCCATCGATCTTCTTCTACCTAACGGGCACAATTGTATGGTTGACATTTGCAAGTAGTAAGCCCCAAAACTTTTCGAAGATGGATTAACTGAAATCAAGTATTGTGTGGAGTAGAATGCTTAATAGCATGAGACAGTGATGCCACTTTTATGGAAGAGATTATCCGGTTTCCTTTTTTTGAAGTGGGCAGCGATCAATCTCATTCCTAGATCTTCTGTTGTATATCTACATTTACATTCTGTATATAGTTCAGAATCATATGTAGTCCCCAGATGATTATACCTTCTTCGGAAGTTGGGACTAATTTTTTGCCCGAATGTAACACGAATCTTGTACAATATTCTTTCAGTGGCAGTTGTATATTTAGTTAGCAAACTTTCTTGTTCTTCTGATGTTAGGGTATCATTTTGTAGATGATAAAGACAGTCTAACAACATAATGATGCTTCACATGAGGCATGTGGTGAGTGGGTGGAACTAATTTTTTTTTTTTTTTTTTTTTTTCAAATTAAGAATATTGAGTCATTGCAGTTCTTATCTGATTACAACTCTGACTAGTTGTCAAGATTTTAGATTTCTATATTCCAATTAAAAAACTAGAAGAATTGCAGAAAACTATTTGGATATGCATACATGAATGTACACAGACTCACACTTCTAACCTAATTAGTCGATCATGGCATGTGGTACGACATGCTATACTGAAACCTGGAGTCAGTAGCAGTGTAGGAATGTGTGATCAGATTGTTTGATTTAAATGTAGTTTTGGAACTAGGAGTGTTGGCATCACACTAAAAGAAAAGAACTTGGTTCATTATGCTCAGAGAAATATTGATGAACCAAGGTTTTTGTTATTGAAAACTTACACTATTTCATTTGTTTGATGAAAAAAGAATCAAACAGAATGAGCTATACTAGAATTTTCCCTCCTTAGTTGCAAGCAGGGACTTCAATATCCGGCAAATGAGCAAATACAATTGAATACGGAGCCACAGTTATTGGCTCCGATGGATTTATGCTTATTGGTTCCAGGGGGGGAATAGCCCCAGATGAATTTACAGCCAGCGGTTTCCCATTCAGAAACATTATTTGGCTGTGCAAGTTTTCATCCTTAGCAGTCAGATGGTATTCTTGCCTCAAGCTTGGAACTTTCATTGCTTGCCGTGGCATACGAGCAAACCTTGTTTCTGGATGCTTGTGGTGATGATGCCTCCAAGTCTTGATAGGTACAATAGTCTGAGACGTAACATGTACTTTAACTGTGGTGTTACCATCAAGGTTAATCAAGAGCAACATAACTCCTTGCTGCAACATTGAAGATAGAATTAGTCAGACAAGAGTCTCGATTTCAAAATTGCTGATCAAATTCTCTGTATTGTAAACTTACAGAATTCTTGGCACAATGTGAGTAATGGCGGATTTTCTTTGTCCCCACGAAGCTTGTTTTCAAGACGGTTTTCCCCATCAGTCGATTCCAAAGAAGAGCACTACAGGTAGAAAATGCAGAATGTCAATCATTTTTTGCTCTTCAGAGGGCTTTTCTTGTAATCATATCGTCGTGGCGTATCTGTACAGTTTACTTCTTGATTCTCTTTATCTTGGGACTCTTGTGGTTGGGGTGATCTCATCAAATTGTTTTTGTAATAATCAACTAGTAACTATTTACAGCTCAAGAGTTACCTGTAATAATCAGGATTTGGTGCATAGGTTGTTGTGTTGAGTAATCCGTAATTCCCACCAATCAATGACTGCCGACAGTATGTTTTTGTGTCATATGTAGCTGACATACCAAGCTGATCTAGGTACCTGAGTAGTTAGTCACACAACAATCAGTCCTTGTGATTTCTCCAAGAGACCGAATAATTGATTAGTTTCAGATTGAATCCAAGGAAGCTCACCAGAAACTATACACAAACGCGTTGCTAACGAGATGGTGGCCACTATTATAAGCTCCTCCAGCTTCTCCAACCCATGCAGTGGCAGACGAGTTGCTACTATTGACAATGCTTTCAAGGCTACTGAATGTTTTCGCCTCTCCATCAAGATAGCTTGGGTCAAGAATTTTGTCAATTAAGTGCTCATCAACACCTATTTACCAAAGCAAAAACATGTTCCCCATAATACCAAATATTCGAGACTTGACTTCAACAGTTTTGAAATTGCACTGGTCAGTCTGAAAAAAATTACCTGGGCCAAGATTGTATATGTGATGGGTGACTACGTCAAGCTTATTTTTTGATTTATCCACAAGTTCTTTGTACCAATCTGCGGTAAAGAAACCACCTGGCGCTATTGTAAGTGGCTTCGTTTTGAAGCCACTGTATATGTCATTTATAACAGAGTGGAGTTCAATCACATCAGAGGCGTATCTGCCTGCTGCAACCCTTAGACCAACTCCAGTTCCACTCAATTCATTTCCTGGCAAGAAAAACAACTGTAAAGAACTAAACCATATACAAATCAAGTTACAAAATGAAGATTTTCAGATAAAACATGTGAGTGGGGTTCTCGTGTCCGGCAGATGTTCCTTAGGCAGCTTTTTAGTACGAGAACAGCCTGTAAACTAATCATATCAGTTTGTATTGATCTAGTACTGAAGTTCCATTTATTGTGAGTTATAATGATCCTAGCAGAACAGTTAAATTGAATAACTGAGATCGGTTCATACCAAGTTCCCAAGCATATATGCTATAGCCTTTGTTAACAGTATAGCGCATAAAGGAGGCAGCATTGCTGGAATTCCAAGGTCCTGTTGCTGACTTATCTGGGTTAATATTTCTGCCATTGAGTGCATTCAATCCGAAAATGATCTTAGCCCTGAAAAAAATCAGAAGAAAATAAACAAACATAAGACCTACAGTGCACGAATGCTAACCGTGCCGAATGGGAAGATCAGATTCAAAACTACCCAGCCTTTTCGAAGAAACTATTCAGCTCATCCCATCTAGACATATGTAAGCACCCTCCACTGAAGCCAAATGTGTCCGAGGTATTTTTTCTGAATTGTTCGCATCGAGGGTGGGGATCTCCAACATCATATATGACGAGATCTTGCAAGGTACCCCCAAGTCTAAGCTTTAATGGTGAAAAAGCTGTGTAATTGTTGAAAACAAGATGACAAACAGAGTTCACAATGCAATCAAACAAACAAAATCCTGCTAAAGACATTAAATTTGCTCGAGAAACCCTTACCTTTGACAGCATTTAACAAAATCGGGTTGTTCAGATCCTACAAACAGAAAAAACACACGAACTTCAAAATTTACAATCTTATATCACAATTTAGTGTTGGACCATCAATTTTACATAGAAGATGATGTTCAAAAATCCCTTTTTTTACTTGAAAAATATTTTCCACATTCTCACTAATATTCGCATAGTATGCAATGAAACTAAATCCAAATATTATCAACTCTTCACAATTAACTGTAGATGGTCAAAACTCGAAAAACAAACAGACAGAAACCAAGACAACAAGAGACTTCCACAATTTTGTCATCAGTGTTGTGCTCATTAATGAAATCCCATTTGACTAGCCAATTCAATAACTAGTGAACAGTGAGACTTCCACAATTGAAAAATCACATCCAATCATTCATACATTCAATGTCCAAGCTCAACTAATCAATTGAATCAATACTAAGAAACCCAATCATTTTAGACCAAAAATGGGAACAACCCACATCTCAATCAACTTCAAGACAACAATGAGGTGTATGGTCTCAAAACCCAAGCTCACAAAGAACACATAATCCCCTTGTTTCATAAAAATGGTATCTTATATCAATAATTCAGGATTGAACAGATAATTAACATTGAAGCAACACCAAATAAAAAAATTAAAAAAAAATAATAAATGCATATTTCATTAGATAAACAAAGCAAATGCAAATACCAAAAATATACCAGATTGAGCAGAGAAACAAGGCCCCAAGCACAAGTACCATAATCACATTTCTCAGGAGGCCACCAATCCAAAGTGGCACAAATGAAATCACTATCTGTACTTCCAATAGCAACCCTTCCATCAATGAAAACACTCCCATCTTGAACAGTTTTATTTGCTCCTACATTCTGTTGTTGTGATGAAACCAAATCTGTACAACTCAAACTCATCAAACACACAAGAAACTGAAGCAGAGAAGAAGAACCCATTTCTGGGTTTGAACCAAATTAAACAAAGATCTCAGTTTATATCTCTTTAGAGGGTAGAGAAGCCATGGTTAAATACCCCATTGAAGAAAGGAATGAAGATTAAAAGGGAAAACAGTAAAAAGAGACAAAGATAGATGTCGGATTAAGTGGGTAAGATAATCTGGATACCCTTTGGAGTGGGGAGTTAATAATGCATGGTTATCAGACAAACTACAAGCCAATAGTGTTTGCTTAGTTGCTCTGTTTTCAAATAAAATATGTTTACTTTTTGACAACTTTTAGAACAGTGGAGTTCCTTTGATTGCTCTGTTTCATCTCTCTCAAAAACATAAAACAAATAGATAATTAAGGAAATTAGAAAAATAATAAGGAAAATTTATTTAATTGTTCATTGAGTTGGAGTTAAGATACATGCCCTTGGGTGTGCCCCACTAGAGCAGAGGTTTTTGTTTGAGGCTTTAAGCAATCTCTCTGTTTCTTCTTCTTTTGTCAAATTTGTTGAAGAAAATGAAATGTGTACCAAAACCATTCTTGCTTTCTTTCATACCACAACCTCCATCCCTTCACTTCAAAGGGAAGAATTTTGCAAAAAAAAGAAGAAGAAAACAAAAGAGAAGGATATATGCTGGCTTGCAATGTGTAACTTTCATCAGAGTGGGGTTACATGATGTAACCAGTCAACCACTTAATTATTTGGAAATAATAACCTAAAATTTCTTATATTGAAAAATAAATCATCTTTTGAAAATTGGTAATGAATTGGATTTTTTATTTTATATTTTGGATGTGTATTTTTGGAAAAATGTTGAAAGAAAAAAAAATTCTTTGGAAAAAAAAAATCACCCGAGAAAAAAAAAATCTCATTTTCTATTTTGTGAAGATTGTTGAGGAGAAGATAAAAATTGTTCAAAAAGGCTTTGAATGATCAAATGTTGAGTCTCTCGAGAGCTTTGAGGTGAGAAGAGAGTCGTGACGAAAAGATTGAATAGGAAAAAAATTTCGGAGAGGAGGGAGGCTAAACAAAGTTTTCCCATTATTTTTCCTAGAAAAATTAAACACACCTAGAAAATAAATTTATCAGTCTTGCTCTGTTTAATGGAAAATTAATTAGTCAGTAATAATAGCACCCAATAAAAAAGCTATGATAATTGTTACTCAACCTACTATACCTACTATACTTGATGAGTACCTTTTGTAATTGATTGGTAAGTTCTTGTAGTTATTTGGTACTTTATGTGATGATATTGCAACTATGCATCAAGGAATACATTTTGTTAATATATTATATAGAGCAATATATAATGTATTAAGTTCTGTACTAATAGGTAGATTTCAAAAATTGTATACCATAGTAAAATTTTCATAACTAATTGGTAAATCATGTCAACTTCAATTATATGGAGCAAATACTAGTAGCTAGCTTAGTTGGTAAAACTTCTAGTGAATGATATCGCATCTGGGATTTAAACCCTACCATGCCATTACATATTATGATTCCTCTATGAAACTTGACTTGGCAATTAGTCGCAAAACTACCCTTTAGGACTCTACCCAAAGTGGCCCCTAAAAAAAACTAAAAATTAATGAACCCTCATAAATCATTATATTGCAATTCCTTCTTTAACCTCATCATTATTAGGTCTAACAAATCCCCTTAATGAAGAAACAAACTCTGCAGAGAGAAAGACCCTCCACCATACTCTGTGTTGTTATCTCTTCCAACTTCACTTCTGATGTCACAACTTTTCTTTGTTATTCAACACCACCAACATCACCACCATTTGATGGTTTTTTTTTTCCCTCATCATATAAAGTCCCTTTCAATTGCCAAAAGAAACAAAATTATGTTCATGTGAAGGCAAATGGGACAAAGTAGGCCTGCAAATTAAAGAATAAAAATATTTCTTTCATTTCAAAGTACTTGCAATTGAGGACACAACTTGTCCTTCTGAGTATCTAGTTCCTTTGTCTTTCATGTTCATGTTAGTCAAAATGTTGATTATGGAATTTTAAACCACAACTAGTTCAAAGTATTTGCCTACTCAACTCATCAACCTTATCTTAGTTTTTTTTTTTTTTTTTTTTTGCAAGCAACTTGTTTGAAAAAACATCATTTACTTGGAATAACAACATCAAATCAAGAAAAATCTTCATATATTTACCATTTTCATTTTAATATTCATTTCCACTTGTTATTAATTCTACGAGCTCGAGCTCACATTTGAGAAAATTCCGATAACGAGCTTATGTTTCAACATTCTTCTTTGGAATGGGTCTATTTTGGCAATGTGGAAATGCATGTCAAACTAAAGGATTGGAACTAGATAAGGCTTGTGAAATTTGACTTGTACTCTCTACTTTACTCGTGTTTTTTTATATGTTCATGGTGTCATGGCAGACTTTGCTTTAGAATTGCGCTTTTTGTAGTTTTCTTTCCTTCGTCCTTTCAATAATAATCTTTGTATTTTATCGTAAAAAAAATTTAACACATTAAATTGTAAGAATGAAACAACACCATGCACTGCAGCGATAACATTTTTATGTCATCAAAACCCTAATTAATAATTCAACTAAAATCATTCTCACTTGAATGATGAAGCATACAACAAATCAAAGAGGGTGACCTAATATTATAGAAACATGACATTCCACCTAACAATATACTACATGTTACTAAATCCACATAACCAAAAATATTCTCTTTGAATACTTAAAAAACAAGTATCAAAACAGACAGCCTTCAATGTAGACAATATATTAACTAGAACTTATTATGGCAACTTTTATAATAACATAAACAAATCGGTGATTCTAAATGGGGAGGAAACGAGCGAGGGAGGGGGGTGTGACCCTCCATCCCTCTCGAGATCCCATTTCCTCGCCGCCTAGCATCACTCTAAACAAATTGTACTTGAATTGACCATTTGTACATTGTAGAGAAAACTAGGTAAGAAAGAGAGGATTAAATATTGAACAAGTTGGTTTTGTGGATCATAATCAAAGCTAATTTAAAGTATAAACTGATTAAGGTCAGGAAGGGTGAAAGATTTAGCAACTTTGGTAGGAAGATCAAGTCTTTGTTGTACTTTCTTTTCAAGAGTCTTTGAATTACTAAATATTTGGTCACTTTTGGAGGGTGATCAATGGTTTACAGTTAAGGGAGGGTCTAAAGATTTTTATGACAAAGTTATGTGGAATGTTTGAGCTTTATGAAAAGTAATGCTTTTATCAAAGTATGTTTTCAATAGAAGCATTTAGGAATATGATTTTAATCATAAAATAGTTAGTTCCAACTCGTTCCAAACTCAATTCTATAACACCTGGAATGCTTGGAATCGCCAATGGTTTAACTCACTATTGTACAAGCCCCCACTGGGCAAAACACTGACAATGATCACCTCGGTGTCCTCCATTCTTAACCCCCCCCCCCCCCCCCCCCCCCCCTCTTCAACTCCTCTGATCTTCCTTATGGCCCCTGGCCTGAGGAGGAAACCAAACTTCAAAATCGTATTCACCTTCAACTCCAGTCAGTCAGAAACCATCACTTAAACACTAGATCTAAATGACTTAATCTTGTTGTGCTTACTTTAGATCCAGATACTGTTTTTGTCATTTATGATGCAAGTTTTTTTTACCTTCATAAACTGGGAGCAATAGGGATTTTTGCAGTCACGATTACTGGCAAAGTTCTAGCGCGAGTAGCATGCTCTCTCCCGGGGAAGGTTCATGATAGCATGATGACAGAGTGTTTTGCAGCTGAAGCTGCGCTTTTGTTGATCCAGGAACGACAATGGGTTACCACCATTTTGCATGAAGACAACCAGGTTCACATAACGGCTATGCACTAGGTGTGGTTTCCTATTATTAGTAGTATTAAACGTCTTTCGTCTTTTCACTGTAACTGGTATTGTAAATATATTCCTAGGAAACTTAATGTTGTAGCTCACTCACTGGAAGCAACAGTAGGACACAATATGTGTAATATGCCTATTTAATCTATATGCATTATGCTTTTATCAAAAAAAAAAAAAAGGAATACGATTTGTATACTCAAACTATGCATGGTCCAAACCAAAATTGGTTCATAGCATAAGAAAAATCTACACCAAATTAGTGTTTGCTATTTTATTTTAGGGTAAATTTGACTTTCTTGATAAAAACACAAATGAAGTCTGCATCTCTCACTCCCTCTGCGTCTTCGTCTAGTAAACGTCAGAAATCTACTCACACTGAAGTCTGATTCCTTGGACAAAGATGACTCACTCTGTTTTTTAAGCAAAGAAGCAAGTAGATGCAAGAGAATCGGGTGAGAAGGGAAGGAGAGGGGATTGTTAAAACGTAGATGCAACGAGGGAGATGAGATACGAAAATGCAAAGGGAAATGGGAGATGCAAAGAAACTCATGAAGTTTATGGTGAGAGAAATGTTATAGTGACTTTTATATCGTGTGGTGGCAGGGTGGTGGTGAGAAGAAGAATATGTGGGTGTAGTTAGAACTTCTCGTATATGAGAGAACCTTCAAGTTCCTATGAGTGGTCACGTGTTATTCATGTAATCAACTTAATGGTTGCTAAAAGTGTGATGGCTCAGTGGTTGAACAATGAGAAATGGTATCAACTTATCTAAGGTGGGAGGGGTTAAGGGGTAAAAAAAATATTTAAAAAAAAAAAGATCAATTTAATGGTTGACTGGATTGCCAAAATATTAAAAAAAAAAACGATCTAACTTAATGATTGACTGGATTGCCAACTCACGAGATAGACCATAACCAGTTAAAATTAAGAAAACTGACCCAAGCTATTTATGATACTATAGGGGTCGAAGTCAAATTCACCTTTTATTATACTTATTTAGAAATAAATTTTTTTTTACTTTTAAAAGGTTTATGTGACTCAGATCTTAATTAATATCCTCCCTAATGGCTTTTGAGGGCTAAAATTCAAGTAAGCATTAAAATAAATAAATAAATAAATAAATAAAAACTTAGGTACAATAATTTATCCACAACTTTTTTTACACAATTTTTGTATCCCAACCTTGAAAAGAAGCATGGTTTGGGAGAAGAAGATGCCAGATAATCAAAGATAGCGAAGATATTTAGAAATATAATCAAAGATATTTGTACACCATTTTTTGCCAAGATAGCAAAGATATTTGCAAAATTATATTTAGAAATATAATTTTGAAAGTAAATTAGAGTTTTATAGGGTTTTTTTTAGCACCATGCATGTCCCCTATCAAGTTTTCAATTTCTTCCAATATCTCATTCCTTTAACCGCAAATCAAACATTGAAGAATAATGTGGAGACTGGAGATGTCTTAATCAATTTGCTTTATGCTAAAGTATTGTATATGTTCTTCCATATCTTATTCTTCACATCCCCTACATTTATATAACATTTGATGGTAGTTCATATTAAAAATTATGATATTTGCATTATTGCTTTATCATGGGAATTGAATTGATAGATTAGAAAAGCATGAGGACTTAAATGATTCATTCATTTCACTCGTCTGAATTTCGGGCTCTGGATTAATCTGATCTGGCTTATCCATTAAAGAAAGCCTATTTAGGCAGAAACGATGCTAATGGGCCTTTATAAGACTCACAAATAATAACAACATAAGATAATTGCCAAATGGTTCTTCATAGTCCAAAAGGGGCCCAATAAGTATGTCATTATTTACTTTGTAGCAAATCATCTATCATACACTTAGCCAATAAGAGTGTTTTACTATTTTGGAGATAAAAACGGTAAAATTTACTCAAACATAAATAATTTAAAGAATCACATAGAGGGAGAGGTTGTTTGGCTGAAATTTATGTTCGTCTAAGACTGAAATACTCTTAGCCAAAGTTGAAAATTTTCCTCTTATCAAACAATTTGACTGCCAAAGGTACGGAGAATATCCTAATCTATATTACAAATCAAGTATGCGTTTTACTATTCATAAGGATTTGAAGATAAAGAGAGCCAGGATTGAGAGTTGGAGAAGACGTTGAGGGCTGAAATTCATTCTCTATAATGACATTGTATAATTATAAAACATGTAAAATAACAAAGAAAATGAAAAAATAGTGGAAAAAATTGGTACCAAAAGGTACACAAACTAACACTTATTAATTTTACTTGTATCATATTCTTGAAAGGCATTTTACTTATATCATATTCTTGAAATCCTTCCAAAAGGTTCGACAAAGAACGACATTTCAAAAGGCATTTTTTGCCAATGGTGTTATGGTCGAGTGGTTAGGACTGTGTCGGTTTATCCCCCACGTCCTAGGTTCGAGACTCGTCGGCGGCATGGTTACTTTCTTATGGTGTTAACCTATAGGTCGCATTTTGTTGATAGGTTATGGGATCCTATAAAAACCCAGCTCACTTTCAAAAAAAAAAAACGACATTTCAATTTCAATTTTGGGTATCATCCGGTAGTTTAAAAAAATATTAGGTACCAAAAGGTAAATAACCCTTATTAATTTTACTTATATCATATTCTTGAAATCCTTCCAAAAGTATACCCATTTTTTTTTTCAAATTATCAATAGTACCCAAAATTGAAATGCATGTTTGGTACCAATTTGATGTCTTGAATGATGCTGCCCAAACCATCCATATTTTGTATTGGATAAATTTGTCCATAATATTTATTAATTGTTACCCACTAAATTATCATAGTTTCATGTCAATCACTTTGTGGATTAGGGGTGGGCATTCCATCTCAAGATCTCGATTCCGTCCTGATTTTTTTTGGTTTTATTGGGATTGATCAATCCCATCCCGATCCCGTCCCGATCTAGAGTGAGATGGGATCGAGATGATGATTTTTAATCCCACCCCATCTCGTCCCGTCTCGAATTGATTTTTTAATATTTATTATTAATAATTTTAATATTATTCATGAAAATAACTATTTTCTATTATTATCTTATCATGAAAATAATAATACATGTATTCTATTATAGATAAAACACACGTGCCAATGGCGTTATGGTCGAGTGGTTAGGGCTGTGTGGGTTTATCCCCCACGTTCTAGGTTCGAGACCCGCTGACGGCATAGTTACTTTCTTATGGTGTTGACCTGTAGGTCGCACCTTGTTGATAGGTTATGGGATCCTATAAAAACCCAACTCGCTTTCCAAAAAAAAAAAACACGTTATATACCAAATAATGTTTATTCACAGAAAGCTCAATTTACTAAATCTTTCTTATAAAAGTTTACATGTTTTTTTTTATTCATAGCAAAACATATTCATATATACAATCATATGTATCTTTCATTTCATATAAGTACTAGTAAAGCTAATACAATTATTTACATTTGAAAACAAAGAATAACATCAGTGTGAAATAAACAAAATATTTTATTTCCTGCTGATCCTGTCCCGAACCCTTTTGGGATAGAACGATGTCAATCTCGTTCCGACTCCAAACGAACGGAATGGGATAGGGACAAAGTCCATCATGTCTTGTTCCCACCCTTATTGTGGACACGAAAAGTAATTGCTAATAGGGGGCAAAAAAGTATTTTCGTTGACCGTGAAGCATGGTATTCCTAAAATCCACATTGTCAAAAAAGATAGACAATTCAACAGCCAATAGAGAAATTCAATTGCAACTCACAAAGAGAGACAATTCAGCCAGCAGCCAGAGTGAATTCAATTTCTTTACATGGTATCAGAGCAACTTTCTTTGGTGACCTAAGACTCCGAGGATTCGAGCTCTTACCCGCCTCCAACGACCACACTAGACACAAGAAGCGGGAAAGGGATGATAGTAGCAAAAACATCCTCAAGAACAACAAGTTCAGCCATCACAAACCGTTTACGCAGCCACAACACACAAATACTGCAACAGTAATCTCGATCTTTTTCTCTCCACTCAGCCAACCTCGCAACACAACCATGAGAGAGACTTTTCTCCTATCTGCTTCCTTTTCTTTACATAGCCAATAGAGAGCTCTCTTCTCCATTCTTTGTCACACAACAACAAGGCGATCAAGATCACAGCAAGAAAGATCTTCCAAAATCGCAGCCCACTTTGAGATCTCTCCTCCCTGTCGCATGTCACAGAGAGATAGAGAGAGTTTCTTCTCTGTCACCTTTATGCAGCAACAACCAGATTCTCCTTAACACAGAGCAACAACAAAATATCAATCACAGCTCACAAAGAGAAACAATCGCAACAACCAACAAATAGAGTCAATTGCATCTCACAAAGATGGACAATTCAACAGTCAGCAAAGAAAGTCAATTGCAACTCACAAAGAGAGACAATTCACCGAATAGCCTGAGTGAAATCAATCCTTCACTAATCGCAATTGCAACAAAGCACTTCGATCAGCGTCCATCATCACCGTTGAGCATCAATCTTAGCGTCCATCATCACCGTTGAGCAACAATCTCATAACGTTGCAATCAAAGCGTTGCAATCGATCCGATCATCAGAACATCGTCAATCGATCATCAACATCATCAACCGATCATCAACATCGTCAACCGATCAACCGTTGAGCAACAATCTCAGAGCATAACATCATCAACATCGTCAACATTGTCGAACAGTACATCAACATGTTGCAATCACCGACCAATCCAGTCCATCACCATCGAAATCACTGATCAATCATCACTGGTCAGTTCATCATCATCAACATTGATCAACCGATCATCATCAACAAAACCATTGATCGTCTTCATAAGATCTTGCATCAGATCAGAAGATTTCTTCTCATCGTGATCATCATAAACACCGTGATCATCAGAAGGTCTCTTCATTAGAAGATCTCTTCACCGTGATCTCTTCATCAGATCATTGCCTCTATCAGAAGATCCCTTCCGGCTGTGAAAGGAGATTTCTTCTCACCGATATCATCGTCCATTCACTTCCAAGTCCTAGAAGAAGAAAAAAATATGAAAATTCTTCAAATTGTTATAAAGCTCTGGGCTATTTTCACCCCGAGCAGCAACAACGTTTTTATCTGGCGCACACGACAGCAGCACCCAGACAGATGTAGACCACGCGATCTTTCTCTCGTCCCCCCCCCTCTCCCTGTCACAAGTTCGATCGCACAACAGGAAAGAAACGAAGAAGAAGAAGAAGAAACAGAGGGAAAATAAATAAATTTGAATCTCTTTCACTCTGCTATTCACACCCACAATCTTTGGTTGGCCACTACCAAAATATGTGTTGACTCGAATTGAGCAATACCAATACTTGGATTGAGTCATGATTTCTTCATACACGAATCATCCATAATTTTTCAAAATTCAACAATCATGATGCCTCGAGTCGAACCATCAGCAGCTTCACTCGACAGTCATGATTTCTTCACCAAATTGGACTTCAAAGTTTCCTCGAAGCTGCACATTTCGTCTACATCTACATGTCCAACTTGCGGGGGAGTGTTCTACCTATGTTACAGAATATGATATGTTAAGAAAATCATAATAGAATAGAAGTCTTAAGTTTCTTATCTCCACAAGGTTAAGTCAAAGTTAGCTTTATAAGCTTGTATTCAGTCAATGAATAATACCATAATATTTCAATATAATTCTTTACACTTTCAGACAGGGGCAGAGCCAGGATTGCAGATAAAAGGGGGCAAAAAAATAAATCACAGATAATTTAATTCTTAAAATAAATAAATAAATATGATTAAACCGCAGCTTAACTGACCCTATAGGGTTTACCAAACCAGGCCCGATGGCTACAATATTGTTGCCACTTAATATCCTTGTCGCCTCTATCTCGCAGGGAGATTTGCTTTCGCTTCGGTCAGTTGTCTCCACCTTGCATGAAGACGGCTTATCCACGACGATGCACATGTGCTTCTAATAATCAGGTGAAAACTCACAAAATCTTAACTGGTGAGTCTCGAACCTGCGACCTCTTTCAAGGAGAGTTGATGTCCGATCAACTGAGCTACAATTGGTGGACAACTGTTAATATTAAGAATGTTACCGTCCAATTGCTTAGCTGAAGCAGGCCACCGTGAAGACTGAAGAGTGTCGATGAGGAGCAAACAAGCAAGAGAGAGAGTAAGACCACCTCCATAAATCGATCTATGTCTAATCGAAATCGTATTGTGCGATTGGAGAATTCTCCGTTGAAATCGTCTTGTGTGATTGGAAGGGATTGGAGAAAATTGATCTTTATTGAAATCGTTTTGGGCAATTGAGAAGGCGGAGAGGTGAACTTGCGAAGGGTTTGCGATTTTTTGTATATTTGTATTTTATTATCTATGAGAGAGGGCAATCTAAAATTTTAAAGGGGGGCAAGATTGCAAATATTGTTAGTTTAGTAGGATTTCTTAAAAAGCTAAGGGGGGCAATTGCCCCCCTAAGCTATAAGATAGATCCGCCCAAGCTTTCAGATGGCACCCATGAAGCAACTATCTTCCATGAGCATCCATCCTCTTTACATTTGACACTAGTACGATCACTTTGATTCTTCTGGAACTTGTATATAAAACAATTTGCAATTGCACATTTCCGTAAAACGTCATAAAACTCACGGACATCAATGAAATTCTGACCCACGTTAGTAATACCAGTTTTCCATGATGCAACAATGCCTTGATGACCAATGTCATCCGCATCAGAGACATAATCACTGTTCAAATCATTGCCATAAGAAGTAGATCTTCGTGCTCAAAAACATCTGACATGCAACCAGTAGTGAGATTACTGATATCCTTTTCTGAAGAGACTGAGCATCCTTGGTGCATAGCATCATCCCTGACGGAACCAATCGTAATACCACAAGAACTAATTCTCCAGGATGTTGTGCTTCTTCTATTTCCAATATCCGCAGCAACAACACCACTAGCATAACTAGAGGTGCCAATGACATGACAACTCAATGGTTAGAGCTTGGTGGATGGTACCACTGGGTCATGGGTTCGAACTCAGCCGGCTACATGTTTATCAATTTATGGTATGTTGACCAGTTTTGGTCTTTGATAGGTTATGGGATCCTGAAAACCCAGCTCGCGGATTCCACATTACTAATATTATAGCAAATAACAGATACAAATTCATAACTTTTTAGATTTAAAAAAAATGCCGAAATTTACAAAAAACACAAAATCTTTCAAAATTGTTTGTCGAAATAATATTGATTTTGAAACTTCAAATTTCGAGATCTCAAAAAAAGAAATATTTTGCAAAATCTCAATCCTTGCCCACATCGAGTAAATAAGGTAATCTAATGAACTTTATTAATGTAATGGACCAGATACAACTTCATAACTTTTTATATTTTAAAAAAATGCCGAAATTTACAAAAAACACAAAATATTTCAAAATTGTTTGTCGGAATAATTTTGATTTTGAAACTTTAAATTTCGAGATCTCAAAAAAAGAAATATTTCGCAAAATCTCAATCCTGGCCCACGTCGAGTAAATAAGGTAATCTAATGAACTTTATTAATGAAATGGGCCAGACTATTGGGCTGAAGGCGAAATTGAGGCCCAATAATACTCTCTTAGCTAATTACGCAGGGAATTAAAATGGAAAACATGGAAAGTTGGAAACCAATAGACTTAGCCTAATTGAAAACATCTACACCATGTAGAAATTTGCTTTTACTCATGTTCGTTTTGGAAAACCTACAATTTCTTAAAGCTTCATGTTCGTTTTGTAACAAAAAATCACTTAAGCGAATCTTAAATATTTTTTATTTTTATTTTTAAATAAACCTCCAGTGAAGAGGGGCAGCTATGAAATGTCAGACATTTATTACTTATCAAAAAATTGATTTACAAGCAAAACGGGGATACATTACACAATAGTTTTCTTTGAATTTTTTTTTTTTTTTTTATACTTATCATGATATTTGAAAAGGAAAATATGAGTTTACGCGAATTAGTTTTCAACTGAAGGGATATTTTAGAAGATGAAGTTCAATGATTGTTTTATAAGTATCTCCGCCAAAATCAACGTCGCGTGAGTAAAACTATCAGTATTGTATATTAACTCTTAAATATTCTCTTTCAATCATTTCAAGTCTCAATTAAAGTAGTCCGTTTTGAGTTTTTTATCTAATTAGTACGATTTTTTGTTTAATCTTTGATGTCATGAGTATATTGGACAAGGAACATTAGAGCATTTTTCTTTGCAACAAAACAATTAGATGGCCAAATCTTAAAGCTTTGTGCTTCTTTAGTAAAAAAAAAAGTAGTATACAACTACTTTTATTTCGTTATTTCAAGAACAAAGAACTTGTTGGTACATAATATAGTTGTCATATTCTCGATAAACTTTAAGCATTTTTTTAAGGCAACGACTTTTTTATATCACCAATTTTGGTGAAGGACACTGTCATTCCCTACTTTCTGAAACACACCACCAATAAAATAAAAAAACTCACCACCACATTTTTTTCTTTCACTCTCTTTTCTTTCTCAGGGAACAACACTCACTATACCGCCTCGCCCCGTCTTCCTTATTTCTCAATGTTCCCCGGCTTCCTTATTTCTCTCTCATTTTCTTATTTTTTCCTTTTTTTTTGCCATTGAGAAGAAAAAAAAAATAGATCGAGGAAAATAGAGGAATAGAAAAAATAGGCGGAGGCGGGGTGGTGCCGCTTGCGGTAGAAAATAAGAGAAGAGATAAGATATAAGATGAATAGAGGTAAAAAGGAGGAACAAAGAAGAAGAAGAAGAAGAAGAACAACAACAACCACAAAAGGATAAAGAGGAAAGAAAGGAAATGTGATGGCGGGGTGATGCGGTGGTGGTGGTTGTTGTTCTTGAGAGAGATGAGAGGGAGAAAAAAATGAACAATGGTGAAAGAGAAGTTTATATCGATGGTGTATTTCAACACGTCAAAAAAGGGGGTGGTGTTGTCCTTTAGCAAAATTGGTGGTGTCAAAAAGTCATTGCATTTCTTTAATCTTAGAAAACCAAAAAATGAGTATCCTCGAATTAGTTTTGAAAATGTGGACTAAACTCAATTTTAACCTAAACAAATAAATATCCAAAAATTGAGCAGTGACTATTTGGCACCACAACTTAATCTCACCCATACCACTTATTATTTTTTTTTTTTACAAGCTTTTCCACACCACCTATAAAAATCACTATTAAATTTTTTTTTTTCTCTCACCTTATCTTTCTCAAGAACAAGAACGATAACAATAACCTGGAAGCTGAGAGACGACCGACGATCGACGACAGCGATAAATGAAGGAGATGGAGCTACAACCACTGTCGCCCCCCTTTATCTTCTCCTCCTTCCCCTCTCCCAGTTCTCCCACATTCTCTCAGTTTCCCTTTCTTCTTCTCGCACAGGTCATTGCCCATCTCCCTCGCACACTTTGTTTTCTTTGCCCTCGCGACAGACGGTGCGAGTGGGGCACCCATCTTCTCATGGTCCGTCACGAGGGCAAAAAAAAAAAACAGAGTGTGTGTGAGGGGAAGGATAAGAAGGAGAAGGAGAAGGAGAGGGGCGATTGCGGAATCGAGGTGGAGAAGAAGATGATGGGTGCTTTGGAGGTGCCCTCGAATGGGTAGGGAAGAGAAGAAGAAGAAAATCCGAGAATAAGAAGATGTTGGAAAAAGAAGGGTGGCGGTGAGAAAATAGGAATTTGGGAGAGGAGATAGAGTTTTTCATTGTTTTAAATTTGGGAAGGGAGAAATATTTAGATTTTTTTTTTTTTATAAGTGGTGTGGAAGATAATCGTACTGTAAGTCAAAAAATTACATAGTGTAGGAAATAAAATAAAATTTTTTACACAAGGAATGAAAAAATTAGATGAATAATGTGGGTAAGAATAAGTTAGCAGTGCCAAATAGTCGCTACTAAAAATGGATCAAATAATATACCTTCCATTCTTCCAATAAAATGGCACGAGAGATTCCCTCTCAATGCCTATTTATTCTTCTTCAACAACCAACAAATCACCTCTGTTTTTCTTTTCCACACTCAACAGAAACAAAACACAGCTCATTTTCAACAACAATTCAAATCTCTCTCTCTCTTTGTCTCTTCAACTTTCCATTCGTTCTTCTTTCTCTGTCTCTGCAAACCTACCCCCCCAGTTAACCTCGCTCCACCTGCCAGTGGCTGGAAAGTTCAAATTTTTGGAGGCAGAAAGCGCGGGATCTGATATGGTCACGTCAGTGGTGTCACCAAGAAGGTCGATTAGGGACACAGTGTTCCAAAGCGTTGGGGCTTATTACAGAAACAACAAAAGGAGGTGCATGGAAGAGCAGACGGTGGAGCTCACTCAGATTGGTGCTGAGAGGACCAAAAATGTTTTGATTTTGATGAGCGACACTGGTGGTGGTCATCGAGCCTCTGCTGAAGCCATTCGGGATGCTTTCAAATTGGAGTTCGGTGACGAATATACGGTAAAACTGGGGTTCTTCTTCTTCTTTTGCTTGTTTGCTTAAATGGGTGTTTCTCTGTTTTTTCAATTGGGTGCTCTGTTCTTGTGTTTTGGTATTGTTGTTTGGTTTCGATTTTTAGGGTTTTGGTTATTGTTCTTTGAATACCCATTTGTTGTTTTTGCATATTTGGTGGTTTTGATGTAATGGGTATCTCTTGGTTTTAGCTTTTAGAGTTTGTATTGCATAAAGTTTCAACCTTTAGATGGTTTTTTTGGGTAATTAGGTTTATTTTGATGGTTTTGAGTTCATCTTCTCTGTGGGATTTGTTGTTCTCTGGATGTTATTCAATCCAACAAATATGAAGTTTCCATTGATATTTTTTTTAATTATTTGTTAATTATAGTAGTTGTGGTGGTCCTGTCCTTTCATTTGTTTTTGTTTCCTGGTCAAGATCGAAGATCGTATGGATCTTGTTTTATTGTTGATGATACTGATGGAGACATTGGTTTTTCAGATATTTGTGAAGGATGTGTGGAAGGAGTACACTGGCTGGCCATTGAACGACATGGAGCGGCAATACAAGTTCATGGTGAAACATGTTCAGCTATGGAAGGTTGCATTCCATAGCACTTCACCACGTTGGATTCACTGCGTCTACTTAGCCGCAATTGCCGCCTTCTATGCCAAGTATGATTTGTTGGCAGTCAGTATTTCTTGTACACTTGAATAATCGTTGCTTCACTCAACCTTTAAACAATGCAAGAATCTTCTATATAATTATTCATTTTACTTAGTGGGCAATATTTTATCTTAGGAGATACTTTGATGCTTGATTTTGATCCGCGAATTGTATTGAAAGTTTAAATATTTCTTCCAATTGGTAATAAAGTCTTAATTTGTGGGGTTGTTTTTTCTACTTTAGATTATTGGTTCCCTCATTGCGCTTTCGTCATCCTTTTTGTCGCCAGATAGATTATGTGCAGTCATCATAACTGTTCGAACCTGACTTTAGTTATTGAAATCTTGTTACTTTATCTCTAATTTGTTGTTTTATTTGAGACCGTCGATGATATTTATGTTCTAAATTGCTGACGTTTTTGTATTTTGTAATTGAAGAGAAGTGGAGGCTGGTCTAATGAAGTACAATCCGGATATTATCATAAGTGTCCATCCTCTCATGCAGCATATTCCTTTGTGGGTGCTTAAGTGGCAAGGCCTACAGAAGAAAGTAGTGTTTGTTACAGTCATTACAGACATCAACACCTGCCATCGCACTTGGTCAGTCAATTAAAATTCTAATTACATTTTGTAGGAGGTTTAACTATCATGCCTTTAGGAGGATCTGACCAATGTGTTTTTTGTATAGGTTCAGTACTAAAGTTAGTAGATGTTACTGCCCCTCAGAGGAGGTAGCCAAGAGAGCTTTGGTAGATGGCCTAGAACCCAATCAGATTCGTGTCTTTGGCTTGCCTGTGAGGCCCTCTTTTTGTCGAGCAATTATCTCGAAGGTTAGACTTGAGATTAATGTGTTACTAAATGACTCTGTTTGGTTTTCTTAAAATGAATTATTTTGATGTAATAAGTAGTGTCTTATTTTAGTCTGTTCAACATCTAAACAGGACCAGTTACGGGATGAGTTAGAAATGGATCCAAACTTGCCTGCTGTTCTGCTAATGGGAGGTGGTGAAGGGATGGGTCCTGTCAGGAAAACTGCAAAAGCTCTCGGAGAATCACTGTTTGATGAAGAATTAGGCAAGCCAATTGGGCAAATTATTATTATTTGTGGCCGTAATAAAACATTGGCTTCCGAGCTAGAATCAATTGAATGGAATGTTCCTGTGAAGGTGAACATTTTGCTTCTACTATCCATAATTCCGTAATTTCTCTTACATGATTGTGTATGTTTTCATTGATATGGGGGTTCCTTAAGCTGTTCTTTGCTTACTCTAGGTACGAGGATTTGAGACCCAAATGGAGAAATGGATGGGAGCTTGCGACTGCATTATCACAAAAGTATACGAGTGAAACTTTGTATCTTAATAACATTTTATACATCCTATGACTATCTTTTCCTGATAACTTATGGGTTTATGTTTCGGTGCCTATAGGCAGGGCCTGGGACTATTGCAGAAGCTTTGATAAGAGGACTTCCTATAATTCTCAATGACTTCATTCCTGGACAGGTGAGTTATTGAATGCTTTGACTCTAAATCAGCTGATGTTTTCCCTTTAGAGGAAAGTTGATGTTGGTGGGATCTGATTTTTAATTTAAGATTTCATAGGCTTGATTACATTAGGTTAACTTAGCAAACCAGTAGTGTAATTGAAAATTTTGTACATTTTATAAAGCCTTACTTCACTTGTATGACGGATCCTCAAACAATGAACGAAGACTTCGTATTCGTACATATTTGTCCAAATAATATGACAAAAACCAATCAACCACACAAGAATATAGCAATGATCAGTCACACGCAGGCTTGTATTAAAGTAATCTGCTTATCCTGAAAAAGCCTATGACCTACCTCCATGGGCCACAACCAAGAGCTTGGAATTCACTCATGGAAAAAATTATGGTTAACTGCGACATTTTCCACTTCTGCTAAGAAACAGTACAATTTATCCAAAAGAAAAAGGTACCCTACCAATCAAATCTTACAATCCTCCACAGTCCACACCACTAACAAGACTCCTATTTATCATGTGATACAAGTTGGGAGTATATCAAATTTTGTTAAGACTGCAGTTCCAAGTTTGAGATTGCTTTCCCTTACATTCATTTGGTGTTCTTGCAGGAAAAGGGCAATGTCCCATATGTGGTAGACAATGGGGCAGGCGTTTTCTCTCAAAGCCCGAAGGAAACAGCCAAACTTGTCGCAGAATGGTTTAGCACTAACACAGAACAACTCCAGGAAATGTCTGTGAATGCACTCAAACTGGCACAACCGGAGGCTGTATTTGACATCGTTAGAGACATCCATGATTTGGCATCCCAACGGAGTCCTCTAACCAGCATTGCATATCCATTGATGTCATCATTCTCATATCCAGTATAGTATAGTGCATCTGCCACCATTTAGTGTGATGGTTTCAACTACTGCGTTTGTGTATAGCTAGCTTAAGTATCATTCTTTGGCCTCTCCTGCTCTGTCGCCTAACCAATCCTGTCAGCTATATCCAAGTCAGATTTGGTGGTTTGGAAGGAAGGGGGGAAGGGAGGGAGGAGGGGTCTGACTTGTTTAGAACTAATGTAGAAGTTATTACATATTGGTGTGGATTTGATTTTTTTGATTGAGTATTTTTTTATCATTGATGTTTTCTCAGTGAACTGCCGAAGGCTATAGCTTGTCAATGTGAATATATTAAGGGTTACTGAGATTACAGTATTATGAAAAGTTTCTCTACATTTGTTCGTCCAAAACCTCTGTTGTGTTTCCTTATGATTTGTGATATTGTTAAACACCGAAACTTAGATCTGAAACAATTTCTGAATAGATTCAGAATCGTGTGTTGATGTTGAAAAAGTCGTCATTTTTGTTGTCATCCATATGCGTGTCAAAATCAATTATCTTTAATTTGAATGGTCATTGTTCATCAAATATCTTCGCCCTGGTGGATTGCAGATGTACTTGACTTAGCGTCTATATCAAACATCCCATGGCGAGAGGGTAGAGTCGGCACTTACGTGCTGGACACCCTCTCCAAGCGCAAGAACCAGGCTGAGTAGATTTTTTAATAAATAAATAATGCACGACTCTGTCATGTTCAATGCACACAGGGTACATTCAAGTAGGTAGAAAATGACTCAGGGTCCTTTAATTATAGAAAAACAACCGAGAAAAACTGATACCAACAATTCTAGGCAGCTAGAGAACACAACCATTCGTTTGTCAGGTTTTAGGCTTTTTACACTTCTACCCTTCTATATATGATGTTTGTGGTTGTGTTTTAATGACAAAAAATGGTTGTGTTTCCTGGCTGCCTGGACTTACTCAAAACTGATACAGAGACAAACCACAGGGATTTATCTTATCCAACTTTTGAAGAAGAAGAAGATGAAAGAGTAGTACAGACTCTACTATGACTCAGGGTCCTTTAATTATAGAAAAACAATAGAGAAAAACTGATACAGAGACAAAACACAGGGATTTATCTTGTCCAACTTATGAAGAAGAAGATGAAAAACTAGTACAGACTCTACAATGACACCCACAGAGAAAAAATGGACCCTTGAAAGAGACACAAAAAGTAGAGAGTTTTATACCATCCAAAGGGTCCACTCTCACCCAAAGGAGATGGTCCAAAGAAAGGACTTGATGAGTTGAAACTGAACTTCAGATCTGTCAATGAATTGGGATTTAGTTTTAACATGTCGACATGCTAAATTCTGGTCCATATCACAGAGGAGATTCTCCCTCTCCAACCAATATAAGGTTGTATGCCAGGTGATGCCAGATATTCAATCAATTTGATTATGGTGTTTGGTGAGCCATCTTTCTCATGGATCTCAAGTTTTGGCCCTTTTAAGCCAATTGTAGCAAGTGTTTGGTAACAGGAAATAAAATTTAAAGTCATCCATTTGTAGTTGTGGTCCTAATAACAAGGACTGTGATTTCGTATTTCGAAGTAATATCCGTAAGTTAATTTTAAGAAATATTTCTTAAAATTTCTACATATTTTTAAAAATCACATTCCTGTGCTAATAAGAGCATCCACCATTGACCATCCTATGATGCAAGTTCTATGGTAAAGTCAGTTTTTTACAGGGAAAGTGGATGCTGATGGGAGCCTCCACAGCATCTCCAATCACTAGGGGAATGGTCTGGTAAATTAATATTGAAAAAAATAAATAAACAAATGATGTTTACAATGCTCAATAATTGGAGTGAAAAAAAAAAGTTACTAAAAAGCAAGGCCCATGTAAAAACTCGCCTCGTTTTACCTTATGTTACCCGTAGAGTTAGGGATGTTAATTGGTTTTCAAAAACTGGCCGAATTGATCAATCAAATCAAAACAAACCGAACCGAAAGCAAAATTGAAATTAAATAGTAAAAAAATCGAACCGAATCGAATCATTTCTCTTTCTATTTAAATCAATTCCCAATCACCATTTCTCTTTCTCATTTTTAATTTCCACCACTATTCCTCTTTCTTTTATTCTCATTATCTTTTTTAATTTCCATCTACTTTTTTTTTTATCCCACAATGAAATCATGAATAATTGAAAACAAAGTGAACAACTTATTATAAAAAATCGAATAAAAATCAAACTGAACCAAACCGTGGTTCGGTTTTGGTTTTTATATTTGAAAATTGGAAAACCGAATCGAAAACTGAATCTAAGCTCGGTTCGATTTCGGTTTTAGCATAATTTCGAACCGTTTGAGTCGATTAACAACCCTACGTAGGACTGCCAAATAGTAAAAGGCAACGAATACTCCATACCATCATTTCCTCTTTCTCACACCATTCTACTCTTTCACACCACCATACTTTTTTACACCACTTATATAAACAAAAAACTAACATTTTTCCCATCCTCATTCAAATCGAAACTTCATTCCTTCCTCCCTCATTCGAATCTCTTCCCACTTCCACATTCAAATCTCTTACAAAATCGAAACCAATTTTTTCCCACTCCCTCAAAACCAAAATCGTTAAAAATTGAACTACAAATCGCAACCTTCCCAAAAATTTTCAGAAAAACAAAGTAATCTCATGAAAACTTTAGAAATATTTTCAATCACAAAAATAAAGTAAACTTCAGAAATCACAAAAAAAATATATTGTTCGCCTGAGACAACATTGATCCGGGCAAACAGTAAAAAAAAATTTGCTGAAAATTTTGATTTAAATGGGAAGGGGCGATTCGGAAAATTCAGCAAATTTTTTTGGACAGATTTGCGCGACTTTAGTAAAATGACCATAACTTGTTGATTTTCAATTTATGTTTATTAGATAACTCAGAGTAATACAACTTTTGTGTTGATTAATTTGAGAATCGGTCTCGATTGAACACATAACTTGCTCATTTCAAAACATTTTAATTGATTCAAGTTGTGTTTATTAGATAACTCAAAGTGCTACAATATTTATGTTTTGATCAACTTGAGAATCGTTACCGATCGAGTATATAAGTTGGCCTAAATTCAGCAACACTATCCCGTTTTCATTGCGAGATAGATTTGCACGACTTTAGTAAAATGACCATAACTTGCTCATTTCAAAACATTTTCAAGTGATTCAAGTTGTGTTTATTAGATAACTCAGAGTACTACAATTTTTGTATTGGATGAGCTTGAGAGTCGATCTTGATCGAGCATATAAGTTGGCCGAAAGTCAGGGAATCTATCATGTTTTCATTGCAAGACAAATTTGAGCGACTAAAATGATCATAACTTGCTCATTTCAAAACATTTTCAAGTGATTTAAGTTGTGTTTATTAGATAACTCATAGTACTACAACTTTCGTGTTTTGATGAGCTTGAGAATCGGTCTCAATAGAGGATTTAAATTGGTCGAACCTGTTTTGCGTTTTTTTTTCATTTTGAGTTTGGGTTTCTTAGTTAAGTTATGCATATTTATTGGTAGCGTGAGTAGTAACCAAAAAAAAATACAAAACAAAAAACTCAATGGTAGTGTGAGAAAGAGGAAATGGTGGTTTAGAATAGTCGCTGCAACTCATCTTACAATTGTGGAAGGTCTGCGAGAGAATGCGCTGTTACAAAAATTTGTTTTTTTCAATCTCAATAATGTGAGCCTTGCATACTTAGCTTATTGATTTTCAAAATATTACCACACATGATTAAGGAGGCTTTAAGCAGCTTTATTATAATTTGAAGGAACCGAATACCTGGTTTCCTAGTATTTTCGTTTGTATAAAGATCAAATCCAAATTCATTCAAAACCAATCTGATTTCACTCGGAAGTAATTTGTAATCTACAGAAAAAATCATAAACTTCGAAAGAAACTACAAACACCCCCACTTCTAAATGGGTTCAGAGCTCTTTAAAGAATTTATCACAAGGTATCAACTACATATTCCCTAAGCCAAATACAAATTAAATCTGGATCCCTGCTTGTAGATCGCAAGTAACAGTTTCAGTGAATGAGTATAGTAGTAATAATCGTCAAGTTTTTCTGGATTCAAGTCCTGTTATATGCTCCTCAATCTTCAGGAACCCAGTTGGATAGTGTACAAGCCTCAAATACAGTTTCACTCGCTTCTTGCAGCACCTCCAGGTAAAAAGCTAGCCAAGGAAGGAATTCCTTGACTTCTCATTTCTTCTTGAGCTCGCCGTATTTCTTCAGGATCTGATACGACAAAAAGAATATGAGCTATTGATTGGAAAAGAAGAGCTATGATGAGAACATTTACACAACTGGGACACCAATAAAAATGGAAAGAAAATTTGATTGGTTCAAGACATAAACGTAACATAACACACTCTTCAGATTGGAAGTTAATGATTAATCATCCTATGCATAACATTCTGAGCCATTAGAGGTTGGAAATCTTCAAGACAAATAAAAAATAGCCACCACTAGATGGGCATATTAACTACAACAAGGCAACAGGAGGGAGGGGCAAAAAAAAAAAAGGACGAAGAAGAAACTAGATACAATTGGCCTACGAAAGATGGTGGTTAAAGTTATCAGGGTGAATTTGATAAATATCGTAGAAGGGACCAACTAATGAATGGCTACCAAACTGCATGTGTTCAGTGGAAGGAAAAGAATTGATTGATACTCAGGACTTGAGTACACAATTGTTTCCTGGAGAAGACATGCACTCCAACCTAACTACCGACTACCGACTACCAGTAAAGCTCAGTCGTGCCAAACTTGAAGTTGACATGCAAGTTAATGCCACGCTAAGGACCTTGAGTTTGGATAAGAATATAGGTTTGCTGCCATCTCTCATCTATAAATCTAATCTAATATCCCGCAAAAAGACTACCCAAAACAAGCATCTTAATACTGTGTGTCAGAGTAACTTACCCATGTTTTCTGTTAGTTTGGGCATGACAAACATAACAAGCAACATGAAGCCCACCATGAGACCCATTGGACTTTTCAGTAGGGACATTGCGGAAAAGGGCTCCCTTATCTGTAACGAAACAAGATGGCATGAAACGAAGACAAGTTAACAAAGATTATTTGGAAAAGACAAAGAAGAAAGTGACTGCCAGATGATGATTTCAGAACCAAAACCCACCTCATAGTATTGTTCATCCTTCAAAGGCTCTAAAACCAACTCAGTCAGGCCCCTCCTGGTCTCCGTCAGAGCTGCCTGAACCTTGCCACGGTTTCGAGCACTCACATCTACACGTACCTGACATGCAAAAGGATAATGTGCAATTTGAATATAGTTTACGATAATTTTCACAATGACAAAGAAGAACAAAAAGAAAATTCTCACTGGCGAAAAGAAATAGCCAACAGCAACCACTTCGATAAGATGAGTCCCTGCCGGTACATTAGGACTTTCATGACAGGTTAAGGACAAACATTATGTGGACCCACATCTGCAAGATTGAATTTAAATGTGACAACAATAGCCCAAGCCAAAGTGACATGGCTCCAACACAAGAAAAATGATTGGGTGAAAAATCATGTCAGACAATCTAGACATTACAATTGGTTCAGCGATAATGAACCAATTCTCATCCAGACAATCAGTATGGTTGTCATAGCGTGAGGAAAATCTGGAATATAAATAATAAGAGTAGGACAATTGATTTCTAGTATTGTTTAAAAATCTCAAACCACTTCTTGCTTTCTTCAGTGATGAAAGCTCTTCGAAGAAATGCACTAATCGAATGGCCACATGACGTTAAAGTCATTAACGCTCTTTCAGAGCTGGAGACAAGTTGGTAGAGTGGAAACAGCTAAGAATTTTGAAAGCTAGCTAAGATAATGTTGATAGCAGGGCACAACCGATACAGAATCATGCAGCTAAGTGCTAAGACTATAGGAGTGTGTTAAAATTCA